>ML353142.1:0-59693 GCA_005239505.1 Nicotiana paniculata
ATATATATATATATATATATATATATATATATATATATATATAAGGCATATGTTTTAGATTACTAATCTCAGTGTACGTGTTTTGTGCGCGTAACTATAGTAATATTATATAAGTTAACAAAAGTTACAATGCTAATTTTTAATAATTTATTTAAGGTATAAAATTAATTAAAGGAAAAAGTGTAAGTTATCTAAAATTAATAAGTGATTATATAAAGTTTAAAACTAGCTATCGTTGATTTCCTGTTTATAACATATAACTTAATGCATTATAGTTAAATATTTTCAAATCACAAAAGAAAAGGAAGAGAAGTAGAGAAGCATACGTGAAAGAGTTGATGCGTCACGACCCAAAATCCATTAAAAGTCGTGATGGTGCCTAACACTACTGTCAGGCAAGCCAACAATTAAATAATTAACTTCATTACTCATTTTAGTACTTTTGAAATCATAATTTCCCTCGATTAAAATGTAAGGGATGGAATTTACAAAGTGAATGGCAATATTTTTACAACTTTAATATAGAACAATCCAAAAGGATCCCCAAAATTCGGTGTCACGAGTGCATGGGCATCAACTAGGAAGTAAAATAAAATACAACATCTGTCTGGAATACAAATGAGATAGAAAAAATACAAATAACTCTGGAGGAGACTCTGTTGGCTGCGGATCGTAATCTGAAATGCAGCTCGCGGCAAGTCCCTGCATCATCCGTGCCTCCATGCTCAAAGGACCACCGGACATAAAAGTACCTGCACAAAAATGTGCAACAAGTGTAGTATGAGTACGTAAATTCACGTGTACCCAGTAATGAAAGTACAAGGGGGGGGGGGGTATGAATTGCTTATTTTTTAAAAATTAGTTATTAGTAATTGACTAGTTTACCAATTAGTCGACTAGAAATAAGAACGAGATAATAATAAGTGCATAAATTAAGTGCATGAATTATAGACACCAGAGTTTTTATACTGGTTCAGATTCAGTGTGAATCTTAGTCCAGTCCCCTTGGGTTGCAAGGATGTTCTCTTTCAGCGATCGTAGTTTATTGAGTACAAAGGAAATGGTGTAGTTTTACACCAACTGCTTAATTTCTATGTCTCTCGTCTTTTCTTGATACAATGCCTCACCGGTGATTTTCTCTCTTTCTTCTCTCACTAGTTACACATCAGATCTAACAGAACTACAATGTTTGTTTGTAGTAGAACACAGAGAGAGTAGATGGTTTGATCAAAGTATATTTCTTCATGTATAGAGCAATCGTATATATACTGTCCAGGAGGCCTTAGAATCTGGAGAGGTTGCAAACTCAAGAGATTTGATCCTTAAAGGAATCATTGATTGATTCTTTCCAAGAATAAGGTTAATTCCCATTACTCTTTCTTGATGTGTGGACTTTGACAACTTTTCATCTTTAAGTCTTGATATCCGCCGGATTTGCTGATTCTTGGTGATTATATTCCCTTAAATATGGGACCTTCTAGGAATAACTTCTGATTGGTTATATTTGCCGGATCTTTAGTGTTTCTTCCCCTTTTAATGCTGATTCCTTATCCTTGATGGCTTCAGTCAATCTCTGATTGATTTCTTCCTTCAGCTTATCTCCGTTAATTTATGATTTTCCTTTTGCACTTTGATTCTGATTGATTTTCTTGAGTCCCTACATGAAAAGCAATTATATTATTTTTCATCATTAAAACTAAAATCTAACAATCTCCCCCTTTTTGATGATAACAAAAATAATATGTATAAACACCAGTTAACTTCCCTGTAGTTTACTCCACCTCAATGAGTGCGGTTGACTCCCCCTCAATGGGTGCAGTTGACTCCCCCTCAATGGGTGTAATTAACTCCCTTTCAATTAGTCGACTCCTGTAATCTTTTATATCTTTTCTCCCCCCTTTTAACATCAGCAAAGAGGGCATGCCACTAAAACAGGCAATATAACTTTAACCATATACCAAAACATGCACCATAACTAAAAGTGGCATGATTAGCATGCAGAATAAAAAAAAAATATCCAGTCGACTGGTTATTCAGTCCAAATAACATAAATATTGTTTGAAATTTTCACAACTAGTGACGCAAAAAATAGTTAAGAGTATTGCAGATGGACTTCTTTATACGGTCAAAGTTGGCATTTACTTCAACAGTGACCCCATCAATCCTGTCATAAACTTTCTTGAAAGCTTTGACTGTGTTTTCTCCAAGTCTCTGAATTCTGACCCTTATCTTGGAAACATCCAACCCCGTTTCCTTTGAAATTGGGTGGATGTCATCAACAGTGGACTGAGTGGCAGTAAAGAGATCTTGGATGTTGGTCAGCTTGTTGTCAATGGCAGTAAGTTTTTCAATGAGAGGGGGATCACTTACACTGTGAAGGGAGACAAAGGTTTTGATCTTGGAGTCAGGTTGAACATTTTTGACTTCACCGTCCTGCTTCTTTACCCAGGATCCCTTTACACACACATACCTCATATTATCAAGCGCCCTAGAATTATAGGATTTTGACAGAGAGACAAAAGGGTATTCTGAGATGGAGATGTTGTGGGCTTCTAAGATGTAAGTGATAGCCATATCATAGGGCAGACTGGTGGGATCATCAGCATTCACTATCATAAAATTTATAACTCAAGAGGATAACTTAATCTTGAGTTTGGTCACAAGAAAATAAACAAGAAAAGTGTCTCTTTGAGAGAAGGTGGAGAATGATCTAGTTCAGGGAAGAAGAGTGGTTGCAATAATGTGGACTAAAATACGAGTTTCAAAACTAACATCACTAGGACCTAACTGGTTAGGAAAAGAATCAGAGGGGCACTCATAAATATAATATTTTGCTTGATCAAAAGAAATTTTAAAATCATTAGGCCAAGTATTTTTGAAAAGCATTGAAAAACTAGAGCACTTACACAAGAAAATTGAGTCAAATATAGCACAATCAAGAACAATGCGCTTACCTAGAACTAAGGATTCTAACCTATCAGGCTTACTAGAGCAAAGATTTGCATAAAACATTCTCACTAAAGGTTCAGAGACTCTAGGAGGGGGTAAAGAGAGAAATTCTAACCAACCTTGAAAGACAAAAAGATCATTTACCTTACAATTGAGAGTTTCCATGATGTCAAGATCAACAATTCTGCCATGAGCAACGGGCTTGTTTTTTAGGGTAATGAAAAAATCCATGTTTTGGGTATCCCATAAATTGAGGTATGACTCTAGGGAGATTAAGAGGTCTATTCTGGATTTCTTAGGAGTAAGGGATTCAGGAGGATCTTCCATGGGCCTTTTTCCTAGGACTTTTTCTCCTAAGTGAGAGTAGCCTGAAAGTTCTGCCTGTGAAGAGGCAAAACCTTCAAAGTGGTCAAATCCTATGTCTACGAGTTCTGGAGGCTGAGAAGAGGGTTTTTCTCTAGACTGAGTACTCTTTCTGGTGGAGACATAAGGGGTTTTAGAGTGTTTAGCCATGGTAGAAACTATTTGGAAAATTTTTGAAGGGTTTCTGAAGAGGGTTTCTGAATGATGGAGATGATGGATTCAGAGAAGAGGGGTTCAGAGATTAAGAAGGAAATTTTGACGATTGAGTACATGAAAGGAAATGGTGTCAGTGAGGAGTCATGATGATTGGTTTTCCTTTATTGAAAGTTGCGATTGATGTGAAAAGAGAAGGAAAAATGGATGCGGTACATAAATGAGTACACACAAACAAAATTTGAACATTAGTCATGCAAGAGTTTAAAAAAACAAATAGGTCCTTATTTTGTGATTAAGAGAGATAATACCAAGTATATATCTTAAAAGGCAAAATCTATCTTCTAGTAGACGCTTGGTAAAAATATCAGCTAATTGATCAGTAATGCTAACAAAGAACAATTCTATATCTCCTTTGAGAACATGATCTCTAATAAAATGATGCTTGATATCTATATGCTTAGCTCTAGAGTGATGCACATGATTAATTGAAAGGCATATAACACTAGAGTTATCACAAAATATTGAAATATGTTTAAATGATAATTCATGATCACCCAATTGATGAGACATCCATAGTAACTTTGCACAACACTGTCTGATGGCAATGTATTCAGCCTCCGTAGTGGATAATGCAACAGATCTTGATTTTTTACTATTCCAAGAGATCAAGGATTTTCCAAATAATTGACATGGTATTTTTCCTGTATTCCTCATCACCTGCAAGATCAACAACTGAAAAACCTTCTAATTTAAAAATTTTAAGAGTGGATACCATAGTCCATAAGAAATAGTTCTAATGAGATAACAAATAATTCTCTTTACTGCAGTCATATGAGATTCCTTAGGAGCTGACTGAAACCTGGCACATTTATAAACACTGAACATAATATCTGGTCGACTACCAGTTAGGTAGATTAAATAACCAATCATTCCATGATATTTTATTTCATCAACAAGATTTCCCTTTTCATCTTTATCAAGATTTGTTGCCAGGATCATTGGTGTGCCAATAGCTTTAGCATTGTTCATGCAAAATTTCTGAATTAGTTCCTTTGTATATTTTGTCTGGCATATAAATATTCCTTCTTCAGATTGTTGGATTTGAAGTCCAAGGAGACAAGTGAGCTCTCCCATCATACTCATTTCAAATTCACTTTGCATAAACGTCGAAATTCCTTGCACAACAGAGGGTTATATAGCACTACCGAAAATAATATCATCAACATAAACTTGAATAATAAGGTTACCTTCACATGATCTTTTGATGAATAGTGTAGTTTCTACTTTACCTCTTATAAACCCGTGATCAAGTAAAAATGAACTGAGTCTTTCGTATCATGATTGTGGAGCTTGTTTAAGTACATACAGTGCTTTGGTTAACATATATACATGATAAGGAAACTTTGAATCTTCAAATCCAGGAGGTTGTTTTACATATACTTCCTCCTCAATGAAACCATTTAAGAAGGCACTCTTGACATCCATCTGGAAAAGTCTGAATTTCTTAAAAGATGCGTATGCAATAAGAATTCGAATTGACTCTAGTCGAGCCACTGGTGCAAAGGTTTCATCATAGTCGACTCCTTCTTGTTGTGAGTACCCTTGAGCTACTAATCTGACTTTGTTTCTTTTGAGCTTTCCATCCTTATTGAGCTTATTTCTGAAAACCCATTTAGTTCCAATTACAGTAGCGTCTGCAGGCTTAAGCATTAATTTTCACACTTGGTTTTTATCAAATTAATTCAGTTCTTCCTCCATTGCATGTACCCATCTTGAATCTTTAAGAGCCTCCTATATCTTCTTTGGTTCAATCTGGGATATCAAAGCTAAGTTTGCCTTCTTTTTGTGAGCTCCTCTAGTCTTCATTCCTTCACTTGGATCTCCTATGATAAACTTCTGAGGGTATTCTAGTTCACTCCTCCATTCATTTGGACGATTTATGCTTGTAGGAGTAGTCAACTCTATTTGTGCTTCTGGTTGACTGTTGCTAATCTCATCAGTCGACTCTGTGACGTTGTCTACTTTGTTAGTTGACTCTTGGGTATTGCTTGACTGAATTGTTTCTTGATTTTGGTCTTCATCACCTGGAATGATTCCTTTCTCGGCCGAAGTGTTATTTTCATCAAATACTACATATACTGATTCTTTTATAAATAAAGTGCGTTTATTATAAACTCTAAATGATCTACTATTTATAGAATAACCTAGAAAAATACCTTCATCACTTCTTGGATCAAATTTTCCAAGATTTTCCTTACCATTTTTGTGGATAAAACACTTTCTTCCAAAAGTATGGAAGTAGCTTATGTTGGGTCATTTACCTTTCCACAGTTCATATAAAGTTTTCTTCAAGATAGGCCTTGTGAGACATCTGTTGAGAATATGGCAGGTTGTACTTACTGCTTCTTCCAAGAAGTGGTTCGACAATGAATACTGTAGTATCATAGTTCTAGCCATATCTTGTAGAGTTCTATTTTCCCGCTCCACTACCCCATTCCGTTGAGGTGATCTTAGGGCTGAGAAGTTGTAGGTGTATCCTTGATCATTGTGGAATTCTTCAAATGCTCTGCTTTCAAATTCTCCTCCATGATCACTTTGAATGGTTGTAATAAGATATCCCTTTTCTCATTAAACTCTTTTACAGAAGATCTCAAAATTTTTCAAAGCTTCATCTTTGTGAGATAGAAAAATCACCCATGTAAAACGTGAGTAGTCATCAATAATAACAAATGCATATCGTTTTCCTCCTATACTAGCGGTTCTAGTAGGTCCAAACAAGTCCATATGAAGAAGTTGTAAAGGATTAGATGTGGACTGTGCTGGTGCCAACTATCTTTCCCTTTGAGTCATCACCAAATTCAACACTTCCGTCATTTATTTTAGTAACTTCTTTGAACAGGTTTTTGTCACCTGTCATATGACTGGAACACGCACTATCTAGGTACTATTTTCCTTTGCGGGTCTTTCCGTGGTGTTCCTGCAAAATGTAACAATTACTTTCTCTTAGTTACCCAAGCTTGCTTGGGTCCTTGTTGGTTAGTATTACTAAGTTAGGGCTGTCTTTGTGTTTCCAAATCCACCCTGGAACATTTGATTTTCGAGAACGACAAAAGGAATATTTATGCCCGCTTTTATTACAATAGTGACATACAGAGGCTGATCCATTTTTGGGTCTTCCACTAGTGCTTGTGGACTCTGTTCTAGCTGGTCCTTTTTCAGTTGACTTGTAAGTCGCCTGGTTGGACTTAACTATGACTGGTGGATTTGCGCATGCCATTGAGTTGCATTTGTAAATCCTGAAATTCTTCTTGAAGTACTTCTTTTTCAATTTCACATACTTCAAGCTTGAGTTTCCAGTCTTTCTTTTCCCTATTGAGTCTCTTTAGTTCATTCATCAACTTTTGAGACTATTTTAAAGTAAGATCAAGAATATCCTACAATTCATTGCATCTTTCACAGTTATAGGGTCTTACTTCACTTGTTTCACCTCGTTCCATGAAACAGTTATCATTTTCATCTTTGCATTCGTCGTCTGAAGCATCCTCATTTGTTCAACAACCTTAAAGTTTGTTTATGTCATTTTCTAGGATTGTCATGAAACAAATATTCGCTATCTCTTCTGGTTATGAAACATCTTCATCACTCCAGCTTCCAAAATATTTGTTCTTTTTAAATCATCTGGTAATTTTTCTTTTTAGATCTGGGCATTCAGCTTGTACATGTCCGTATCTTCCACACTCATAGCATTTTCCATCATTCTTATCTTTTTCATTGTATTGCCTGGTTTGCCTCGACGATATCCTTCCTCTTCTTGTATTTCTGTATCTTTTCATTAGATCATCCATGTTCCTTGATACCATGGCAATCTCTTCCTTGAGGGCTTCAGGATCATCGTTCATGTCATTGTCTGTCTTGTCAGTTGTAGCCTTGAATGCGATTGTTTTCTTCTTTTCTTCATGACTTGTTTTCTTGAGATGGGTATTTTCACATGCTATGATATCTCCTCGAAGTTCATCATAAGATAGTTTGTTTAGATCTTGTGATTCAAGTGCTACTACTTTTGTCTGCCAGGTGGTAGGGAAACTTCTCAGAATTTTCCGAACTTGATCACCACTTGTATATGGTTTACCAAAAGATTTTAGATCGCTTATGATTTTGTTGAACCTTGCAAACATTTCTTCAATGGATTCTCCTACTTTCATCTGGAAGAGTTCGTAATCATGAACTAACATATTGATATGAGTTTCTTTCACCTTGCTGGTTCCTCCATAAGTGACTTGTAGTTTATCCCACATTTCTTTAACTGTATCACAACTGGATATTTTTTCATATTCTTCTCCACTTATAGCATTATAGAGTAGATTTCTGGCTTTAGCATTGACTTGAACAACTGCCATCTGCTCGTCTATATATTCGTCTATATCTTCTGGATCAGCAGGGGGTTGTGTGGCTACTGGTAGTGGATAGTTCACTTTCTTGATTACTCCCCAAACTTTGACATCGTATGAGTTCGCATATATTTCCATACGCGCTTTCCAGTGAGAAAAATATTGTCCATTGAAATACAGTGGCCTCACTTGTGATGTTCCTTCTTGAAAAAGTGCTCCAACAATTCCTTGATTTGCCATGATCATTTCTCACAAGCTGTTAAGCAAAAAAGTGTGAGACTAGCTCTGATACCAATTGAAAGTACAAGGGGGGGGGGGGGGGNTAGTTTATCAATTATTCAACTAGAAATAAGAGCGAGATAATAATAAGTGTACAATTAAAGTGCAGGAATTAAAGAAACCAGAGTTTTATACTGGTTCGGATTCAATGTGAATCCTAGTCCAGTCCCCTTGGGTTTCAAGGGTGTTCTCTTTCAGCAATCGTAGTTTCTTGAGTAAAAAGGAAATGGTGTAGTTTTCACCAACTGCTTAGTTTCTATGTCTCTCATCTTTTCTTGATACAATGCCTCACCAGTGATTTTCTCTCTTTATTCTCTCACTAGTTACACAATAGACCTAACAGAAGTACAATGTTTGTTTGGAGTAGAACAAAGAGAGGGTAGATGATTTTATCAAAGTATATTTTTTTCAATTTTGGAGAGATCGTATATATACTTTCCAGGAGGCCTTAGAATCTGGAGAGATTGCAAACCCAAGAGATTTGATCCTTGAAACGAATCACTGATTGATTCTTTCCGAGACTAAGGTTAATTCCCGTTACTCTTCCTTGATGTGTGGACTTTGATAGCTTTCCATCTCTAAGTCTTGATATCCACCGAATTTGCTGATTCTTGGTGATTATATTTTCCTTAAATCTGGGATCTTTCAGGAATAGCTTCTGATTGATTATCTTTGCCGGATCTTCAGTGCTTCTTCCCCTTTTAACGATGATTCCTTCTCCTTGATGTCTTCAGTCAATCTCTGATTGATTTCTTCCTTCAGCTTATCCCCGTCAATTTATGATCTTTGTTTTGCACTTTGATTCTGATTGATTTCCTTGAGCCCCTACATCAAAAGCAATTATATTATTTTTTATCATTAAAACAAAAATCTAACAAGTAAGTATCTAGCATAACCCCGGAGGAGTAGTGACGAGGGGTCGACATCGACACTCACTAGTAGTCCAATAATATCAGGTACAGTAAAGAGGTGAACAAATATAAGGAAGAGTAAATAAAAATGAACAAGTGTAAATATGTGGTGCAATTATCCTCCTTACAATAAGCTCAATCTCTTAATTAGCAAATTCCTCCTCAAACAGAGCATATATAGAGGTATAATGGACCTCACCCAATATGTTGTTATAAATTGGATCAGGGAAAGACTCACAAATACTCTAGCTTCTTGCCAAACATTACGCACGATTCCATAAGGATATTTTTATAGAAATGCCGAGGCGTACGACCCGATCCAACATAAATATCAAACTGTGTACTACTGAGGGTCAGACGGCACGAACCATAGATACATCTATTAAATTGCCGAGGCGAACGACCCAATCCCATTAGAGTGTGGTACATAAATCCTGCCGAGGCGAACGACCCAATCCCATTAGAATAAGAAGTTTAAACGGGTCCTTGACCGTAAATCATGAATGAACATGTGAGTTATAATTTTTAAGGAAAATGATTCGATGACAACGCATAACGCGCAAGAAATTTGTAAGAGGAACACCATTATTCCGTGGAAAATCATAATACTCGTGAAAACTCTACAATACCAAGTCCATCACTCTACACATGTCTAGTCTCAAGTCATAATGCAAAATAAAAGAATTAAACGAGCAAGGATAATCCCTATAGTACAAGTACAACATGATGTAAACCTAATTCTACCCGGACAATAACATGAATGTAACTACGTACGGTCTCTCGTCACCTCGTGCTTACGTAGTCCCCAAAACAAGTTACACACATCAAATATACCACCTAAGGGTAGTTTCCCTCCTCACGAAGTTAGATAGGAGACTTACCTCATCTCAAAGCTTACTTTCCGTCCAAAATTGTGCTTTAAATCCTCAACTTGGTGTCAAACGACCCGAATCTAGTAAAATGTTATATAGTCAATACATGCTCAAGAGTTCACATCCTAACTATTAAAGTGATTTTTCCAACCCCAAATTGAAGAATTCCTAAAATTCACCCCCAGGCCCACGTGCCCGAATTCCGAATTTTTTTGAAGATAAACATTATGCATAATATTACAAACTCAAATATATAATTTATTCTGAATTCCACGTCCAATTTCGTGATCAAAATCTAAAAATACCAATTTCTAGGTTTCTTTTAAAATCCCACAACTTCTACTAATTTTCATGCTTGAATCCATGTAAAAACCATGTATTTAACTTACAATGTGAAAAAATTCACTTTCCCCATTATAGTTGATGAGGATGGCACTCCAAAAGATCCAAAATCGACTCCCATGGGCGAAATGATGTGAAATTGAGCCAAACCCTCGTTTTAAAGAAGCACAGTTCCCAGCCCGACCTTCGTACCTGCGGTCCAATAGCCACTCATGCGGCTCCACACATGCGGAAATTCCATCGCATATGCGACTCCAGCTCGGCCCAATAGTTCCCGCATATGCGCCCCATGTAGCGCATCTGCGCTTCCGCTTCTGCGGCCCTTAAGCACTCTTGCGCTCACACATTTTCGCATTTATGCTTGCTTCTGCGTCGCCCCACTCCGCAGGTGCGATTTCGCTTTTGTGTAGAAATGACCGCATCTGCGGTCCCAGCACTGCCCAACCAAGATCCACTCCTGCGTATCCCTTGCCGCTTTTGCGGCATCGCACCTGCGAGCCTTTTTCCGCAGGTGCGATTACACCAGAACTCAGGCCCTTCAGCAAGACCACCAAGCTTCAAATTGATCCGTTGACCATCCGAAACCACCTCGAGGTCCCCGTGACCTCAATAAAACTTACCAGTAAGTATTAAAACATAATATGAACTTAGTCGAGCCTTCAAATCACATCAAAAAATGCTATAACCACGAATCACACCCCAATTTAAGTTTAATGATCTTTTGAACTTCCAACTTCTACATTCGATGCCGAAATCTATCAAATCATGTCCGATTGACCTCAAATTTTGCAAACAAGTCACATTTGAAATTACGGACGTACTCCAACTTCCGAAATTAGAATCCGACCCCGATATCAAAAGGTCCACTCCCGGTTAAACTTCTAAAAAACCTTCAAATTTCTAACTTTCGCCAAATGACCCCGAAATGACCTACGGACCTCCAAATCCATATTTAAACGCGCTCCCAACACCAGAATCACCATAGGAACCTGTTGAAACCTTCCAATCCCGATTCCGAGGTCATTTACTCAAAATTAAACCTTTGTCAATTCTTCCAACTTAAAGCTTCCAAAATGAGAGTTCTCTTTTCAAATCAACTCCGAACTTCCCGAAATTCAATTCTGACCACGCGTACAAGTCATAATACCTTAAGTGAAGCTTCTCAAGGTCTCAAACCACCGAAGAACGCGCTAGAGCTCAAAACTACTGATCGGGTCGTTACATGATGGATGTATGTGGCTAGAGAGGACCACTTTTTATAAATCAGAAATGACTTAGATACTTTTAAGCGTGGTAAATCCCCTTTTAATCTAAATTTTCAAATGGAATAATTTTTTTCTAAAAGGAAATGGAATTGGATGAAAAATAAGAAATGGAAAAAGACATTAGCCTAAATTTTGAAAGAAGGTATTAGTCACAAATATTAACTAACACAATCTTTTATTCTTTAAAAGACTTGAATTAGATGGTCAATAAGAAGGAAAAAAAAGACTTAAATGGAAAATAACTCTTCCAAATCAATATAAAAGCATTAAAAATAAAATAACAACAAACTAAAACAAAAAAATAGTATCCCTTTAGAGTGGCTACCTGGTGTTATTTCACAAGAAAAGACTACCAAAGCTTGCAATATTATTTTAAAGAACGGCAAAGGAGGAAATTCATATCTCGTCAAGCAAGGTGCCAAAGATCAACAAGGCTTTTTATATTTAAGATTATATAATACTATAAATAAGGAAGAATTTTTGTAAGTAAAATCTTGTGTATATATAGTTCAAATACAAAGAAACTTTTATTAAAATAAAGACTCCTACATAGAAAAGGAGTTCAAGTGATCGTTCACCTAATATAGCCTAATATATTATTTATAAAAAATTAATTTGTCAAAATTTTATTAATATAAAAAAACCCTCCTAAACCTAAAGGCTTATAAAGTGGGCTAAACCTATTGTGAACTGAATAGTGTAGGAATTTTAGTATGGTAAGGAATTTAAAATGCAAGTCCTAAAAATTCGAAAAATAATTAAATAACTATTTTTAAATATAGGAAAAATTATAAAATGACAATTTTGTCTAGTGTGAACTTTATTTTTAGAAGGGTAAAAAAACGAACGACATTTCGTTAAGGGGCTTCGTACTTTTAATATAGTACTATTTTAGAATACGTGTGCTGCACGTGTAAGCCGCGTCTGTTAGTTTTATATCATTCATAGTTATAACTATTTTATTGTCACGACCCAAACAACCCTCCGAAATACTTCGTGACGGCACCTAGTATGTACGACTAGGTAAGCCTAAATATTTACAGAAAAATTCCAATAATGGAGGCAAAACGGAGGCAAAACTTATCATCTAACTACAATAGATATTGGGTAACCAATAACAATGTCGCTCGACATGTGCAATAGCCAAAACACTAACGTACATAGCTTTCCCAAAACCCGAAACATCATGAGTCACAAGCTACAGAAAGGAAATAGTATTTCTATACACCAGAGCCTAATAAAAGAAAGTACAAAAAGTGTTTGACACGGGGAAGAGTAGAAGGGGACTCCGAGGTCTGCGGACGAGACAGATATACCTTGAGGTCTCCAAAGCTGTCTCGACTCACTGATAATGCGGCTGATAACAAGCACCTGAATCTGTACACAAAACATGTGCAAGAGAGTATCATGAGTACACCACAATTGGTACCCAGTAAGTGCCGAGCCTAACCTCGGTCGAGTAGTGACGAGGTCGGGTCAGTCCCACTGGTATATAATAAATAAATCAGGAAAATAAAATAGTATAGTAAGAGACTGGAATTCAACAAAGGAAAGCACAATGAAATAATAATACAACACACGAAAATAAACAATAGGGGATCTCCCAAGATACCGTCTCGTAGTCCCAAAAGTAAATATGCAGGGAGAGTTCCCGAGGTACCGCCTCGTAGTCTCAAAAGTAAATGTGCAGGGGGATCTCCCGGGATACCGTCCCGTAGTCCCAAAAGTAAATATGTAGGGGGATCTCCTGGGATACCGTCCCGTAGTCCCAAAGTAAACACACAACTCAGACAATTACAAATGATAGGTAAAACTAGAGAATTTACAATTTAGACTAAGTACAATTCAAGAAAAGAAGCAGGATTTCACTAAACATGCTGGAAAGAGTTCAGTTTAGCAATTAAGACACGCAAACATGTTATTTTAGGCTAACATGGTAAGTACACATGCTAGTATACTCAATTAACGTAAAAACGGGTAATTACTTAGTAAAAATTAGGTTTTGCAACAAATAGTCCATGTACGCACTCGTCACCTCGCGTACACGACGCTCACATATCAATATCGATACCAAATCTTAAGGGAATTTCCCGCACACAAGGTTATGCAAGTCATTTACCTCGAACCAAGCTAAATAAATCGGTAGCAATGCTTTTCCCACGAATATCCGACTCCAAATGACCCCAATCTAGCCAAAATCAATTACATACCATAAATACAGCTATAAGAAATCAATCTTGGAAATCTAAACTAAAGCAAGAAATTAGGAAATTGCCCCAAAAAGCCTCCCCGGGCTCACGTCTCGAAATCAGATTAAAGTCACAAAATATGAACACTCATTCACTCACGAGTCCAACCATATAAAAATTACTCATATCCGACCCCAAATCCGCTTTCAAAACTCGAAATCTTAGTTGAAGAACTTCTTCCAATTTTTCCCAAGTTTCAACCCCAAAATCCGAAATCAAAGATGAAATTAATGATAGATTAGTGGGATATAAACAAAATGAAGTGTAGAATCATTACCCAATCGATGTCTCTGAAAATTCCTTAAAATCTCGTCCACATTCGAGATCCCAATCTCAAGTTTTGATAAAAATGGCTAACCCTCGTTTTTGATATTTTTATATTCAGCCTAGGTGCTCACACTACGTGATCGCGGAACATCTCATGCGATCGTATAGAAAAAAACTCCAACTGTTACAAAACATGCTACGCAAACGCGTCATCTCACACGTGATCGCGATCGTGAATCACTGGCTGCTCACACCTATGCGATTGCATCCGTCCTCACGCGACCGCGAAGAACTACACTTCAACTCCACTGCTGCTTCACTTCCTATTCTTGAACACGACCTAGCCCACGCGTTCGTGATGCACAGCCTGACCAACTTACGCGATCGCGTCCCCTTGCTCGCGAACACATAGGGTAAAATGCCACTGCCCCCAACCAAGCTTACACGATCGCATCTCCTCTTGCGCGATCGCATAAGAGAAAACCAGAAACTGAAACACCAACAAATTCTGCAATCTTTCAAGTCCAAAAACTAGTTCGTTAACCACTCGGAATCTACCCCAAGCCCCCGGGATCTCTACCAAACATACCAACAAGTCCTAAAACACCATACGAACATAGTCAAGCCCTCAAATCACATCAAATGAAGCTAAAATCACGAATCACCCTCCAATTCAAACTTAAAGAACTTGAAACTTCAAATTCTCACGACTACTGCAGAAACCTATCAAACCACGTCCGATTGACCCTAAATTTTGCACACAAGTCATATTCAACCTTACGGACCTACTCCAACTTCCGGAATCAGAATCTGACCCCGATATAAAAAAGTCCACTACCGGTCAAAATCTCCAAAAATTCGACTTTCGCCATTTCAAGCCTAAATGAGCTACATGCCTCTAAAGCAGAATCCGAACATGCCCCTAAGTCCAAAATCACTCAACGGAGCTAAAGGAACCAACGAAACTCCATTTCAAAGTCATCTTCACACGGTTCTGACTATGGTAAAAATCCTAAGACTTAAGCTTCTGTTTAGGGACTAAGTGTCCCAAAACACTCCGAAACCACAACCAACACCTCCCGGCAAGACACATAAGAAGAAAATGACACGGGGGAAGCATTAAACATGGGAGAGGGGATATAACTCTCAAAAATACCGGGCGGGTTATTACATCATCCCCCTCTTAAAACAATGAATAGATACATACCTGAAGTGGTGAAAAGATGAGGATAACGGTTTCGCATAGCATGCTCGGTCTCCCAAGTCGCCTCCTCGACCGACTGACCCCTCTACTGCACCTTCATGGAAGAAATGCTCTTTGACCTTAGCTTCCTGACCTGCCTGTCCAAAATAGCCACTGGCTGCTCAACATAAGATAGATCCTTATCCAATTGGAATGAGATGAAATCCAACACATGAGCCGGATCACCCTGATACTTCCGGAGCCTAGAAACGTGGAATATCGGATGAAATCCTGCTAGACTAGGAGGTAACGCAATCTCATAAGCAACCTCCCCAACTCGCCGCAACACCTCAAAGGGACCAATGAACCTTGGGCTTAGCTTGCCCTTCTTCCCGAACCTCATAACACCCTTCATAGGTGAAATCGGGAGCAAGACCCGCTCTCCAACCATGAATGCGACATCGCGAACCTTCCAGTCCACATAACTCTTCTGTATGGACTGGGATGTGCGAAGTCGATCCTAAATCACCTTCACCTTATCCATGGTATCCTGGACCAAGTCTGTACCCAATAATCTGGCCTCGCCGGCTCGAACCAACCCGTTGAGGACCAACACCGCCTACCATATAGAGCCTCATACGGTGCCATCTGGATGATCGACTGATAACTGTTGTTGTAGGCAAACTCTGTAAGTGGTAAGAACTGATCCCACGAACCTCCGAACTCCATCACACATGCACAGGGCATATCCTATAATATCTGAATAGTGCGTTCGGACTGTCCGTCCATCTGAGGGTGAAATGATGTGCTCAGCTCCACTCGAGTACCCAACCCATGATGTACGACCCTCTAGAACCATGATGTAAATTGTGTACCTTGGATTAGAGATAACAGATGCCGGTATGCCATGAAACCTGGCGATCTCGCGAATGTAGATTCGAGCCTGTTGATTGGAAGAATAGGTAGTCATCACAGGAATGAAATGAGCTGACTTGGTTAGCCTATCCATAATCACCCAAACTGCATCAAACCTCCGCTGAGTCCATGGGATTCCAACAACGAAATCCATAGTGATTCGCTCTCATTTCCACTACAGAATCTCTAACTTCTGAAGCAACCCACTCGCCCGTTGATGCTCATACTTCACCTACTATTAATCTAGGCATAGTTCCACATACTCCATAATGTCCTTCTTCATCCTCCTCCACCAGTAATGCTGCCTCACGTCCTGATACATCTTTGCGACGATCAGATGAATGGAGTACCGTGACCTGTGAGCCTCCTAAAGAATCAACTCACACAAGCCATCTACATTGGGAACACATAGCCTGCCCTACATCCTCAATGCACCACCATCCCCAATAGTGACCTCCTTAGCATCACCGTGTTGGACCATGTCCTTAAGGACGAGCAGATGGGGTGCATCATATTGACGCTCCCTGATACGATCATGAAGAGAAGACCCAGAAACCACACAAGCCAATACTCGACCAGGCTAAAAAATATCCAATCTCACAAACTGGCTGGCTAAGGCCTTAACATCTAACACCAATGACCTCTCTTCTACTGGTAGATATGCTAAACTTCCCAAACTCTCCGCCCGACGACTCAAAGCATCGGCCACCATATTGGCCTTCCTCGGGTGGTACAAAATAGTGATATCATATTCCTTAAGTAGCTCCAACCACCTCCGCTGACGCAAGTTAAGATCCATTTTCTTGAATAGATGCTCCAAACTACGATGATCGGTGTAAATCTCACAAGGAACACCGTACAAATAGTGCCACCAAATCTTCAAGGCATGAACAATAGCTTCTAACTCAAGATCGTGGACAGGATAGTTCTTTTCATACACCTTTAGCTATCTCGACGTGTAGGCAATCACCCTACCATCCTGCATCAACACCACGCCAAGACAAATCCACGACACATCAAAATATATAGTATAATACCCCAAACTTGTAGGCAATACCAATACTGGGGATGTAGTCAAAGCTGTCGTGAGCTTCTGAAAGATCTCCTCACACTCCTCTGTCCACCTGAACGGAGCACCCTTCTGGGTCAGCCGGGTCATAGGTGCTGCAATAGACGAGAATCCCTCTATGAAACGACGGTAATATCCCGCCAAACCAGGAAAACTCAGGATCTTCGTAGCAGATGATGGTTTAGGCCAACTCTACACTGCTTCCACTTTCTTCGGATCGACCTTGATCCCATCACTAGATACTACATGACCCAAGAATGCCACTGAGTCTTGCCAAAACTCACACATAGAAAATTTTGCTTATAACTTCTTTTTTGTCATAGTATGAAGCACAATCCTCAAGTGCTGCTCATGATCCTTCCGAATTCGGGAGTACACTAGAATGTCGTCAATAAACACAATGACGAAGGAGTTAAGATAAAGCCGAAACACACTGTGCATCAAGTGCATAAAATCTACTGGGGCATTGGTCAGCCCAAAAGACATCACAAGAAACTCATAGTGACCATACCGAGTCCTGAAGGCAGTCTTCGGGATATCTAGCTCTGGAATCTTCAACTGATGATAGTCAAAACATAAATCAATCTTGGAAAATGCCCTGTCACCTTGTAGCTAATCAAATAAGTCATCAATACGAGGCAATGGATACTTGTTCTTCATTGTGACTTTATTCAGCTGGCGATAATCAATGCACATATGCATAGACCATCCTTTTTCTTCACAAACAAGACCGGAGCACCCCAAGGTGACACACTGGGCCGAATGAAGCCCTTATCAAGAAACTCCTGTAATTGCTCCTTCAACTTCTTCAACTCAGGAGGAGCCATACAATATGGAGGAATAGAGATGGGTTGAGTGCCCGACAACAAATCAATGCCAAAATCAATATCTCTATGGGGCGACATGCCCGGAAGATCAGCGGGAAACACATCTGGGAAGTCCCTCACGACTGGGACAGACTCAACTATAAGGGTATCGATACTGACATCTCTCACATAATCTAGATACGTGTCACACCCCTTCCCAACCATTCGTTGAGACTTAAAATGAAATAACTATGCTAGGAGTATACTCTAAGGTACCTCTCCACTCTAATCATGGTAAATTTGGCATAGCTAGCGTCACGGTCTTAGCATGTCAATCAAGAATAGGATAATAGGGTGACAACTAGTCCATGCCCAAGATAACATCAAAGTCTACCATGCTGAGTAATAAAAAATCGGCTCTGGTCTCAAAATCACTAAGAGAAATCAAACACGACCGATACACGCGGTCCACAACAAGAGAATCTCCCACAAGAGTAGACACATAAACAGGGAAACTCAAAGAATCCTGAGATACGCCCAAATGTAGGGAAAAATAAGAGGACACATAGGAGTACATAGAGCCTGGGTCTAATAATACCAACGTATCTCGATGATAGACTAGAACAATACGTGTAATGACAGAGTCGGAAGAAACTACCTCTGTACAAGCCGGAAGAGCATAATACCTGACCTAGCTTCCCCCTCCTTCGGATCACTAAGTAAAATCTTGACTCACACATACCGCGGTGTATTGTTGTCAGCTCACATAGTCGCACCTACCAGCAACAAGACGACTACTCCCTGCACGCCACAAGACGACTACTCACCTCGACCTCCCCGACCTCCACCTCGAGCAGGCTGATCAGGTGGGGCGGTAGCTGTTGCTAAAATCATAGCCTGAGGACCTAGTGGAGCACGTTGTGGCTGAAAAGTCTATGGAGGTGCACCCCTCCTAAGTTTGGGGCAATCCCTCACCATATGGTGAATGTCGCCACACTTAAAATAAACCCTCAGGGGGCATGGCTGTTGTGGATGACTGGGGCCAGGTCTGCTGGACTGGCTGCTAAAAGCACCCAAGCAGGAGGCACGACGGTGCATAATAAGGCTCCTGGGGCCTAGTAGGGGTTGGTGATGTTTAACTTAAAGTATATATATATTTTCATGTATATCACCTCATATTTTACTTTTGTTTTGTGAGTTTTAGATGTTAATTGTGATGATTTATATTTATTTGTGGTGTTTTTATGTGTAGGAATGATTTGGGAGCAATTGGGGACGAAACACACAAAATTAGAGCAAAAACGCACAAAACCGAGAAAACTCAAATTTGGGCGCCACAGGTAGGGCTGGGCGCCACCTGTGGCGCTGGAGGCAGTGTGCTATTTCCAGGCAGCGCCCTGGTTGGCGCCCGATGCTACCCAGGGCACCGATGATGTGAATTTGTCCTAATTTGACCCGGACTCAGTTAATTCGACCCTAGACATACCCAACACGTATAAAAGCAAGTCTAACCTCAATTTTAAGGGTGAGAACGTGATTTTTGGAGAGAAACAAAAGAGCAACACACTTGGGAGCACGTATTTGATCAATTCTTCCATATATTTTCTAGTACTCATTGGTTTTATGTTTGAAAATATTATTGTTGATGATTGTATGAACATGTGTGGCTAAGAACCCTTTTATTCTAGGGTCATGGGTGAACCATGATGTTATAGTTGAAGTTTAATTTGACGAATTTGATTTTATCATATTGGATTGTTTATTTAATTCTGTTCTTAATTATTTTACTGAGTAGCTAACAGTGAAATACTATCTACGAATCTAGAGTTGAACTCGAAAGTGGGAATTCTAGATTGCATATAAAATTAAATAGAGCATGTTCTTGAATCCGGGCATCGGGGAACGAATTCGCAATTAGGATAGACATATACCTATTTTCTTTGCTTGGTTGAAATACAGGAATTGTGAATGCATTCTTGTTAATCTTGATTCCATAGACGTATAGGCATTAAGTTAACTTGAATAGACGAATAAGAACTCGAAATATTCTTATGAGTAATATCAACCATGTCAATCAATAATCTAGATAAATCACTTAGTCATTTTATGCCAAGAATATAACACGATTGTTAGATAGCCCATGGCCCTAGAATATCCTCTCCTAATGATTGATAGTCGAAATTACTATTTGTGTTGGTTGATTTCATAGTTAATTCATTAATTGATATTTTAGGTAGTAACTTAGTTAATTATATCTTTTGTGATAAATCTCTTGAATCGATAAGTTAATTGAGTTGAATCAGTCAAAAATTAATCATAAGTTTTTTGTGGGACGATACTCTAATCACTACTTTATTACTTGACGACCACGTATACTTGCGTGGGTGTGTTTGGTCACAACAAGTTTTTGGCGCCGTAGCCTGGGACTTAGAAATTAGCTATTTGACTAAGTTAAACTCTTATTAATTATTTGTTCAAGTTTTAATTTTTAGTTTGCTTTGTTTGTGTTAACGCAGGCTCTTCTTGTGAATGCGGAGGAGTAGAAGCGCAAACAACCTCCTTCCTCTGGATCCAGAAATTGAACGAACACTCCATAGAGTGAGGAGGGAATTCGAAGCTAGAACGAGAATAGAAAGAGAGTTGGACATCGTAGTTCACCACAACCAATAGAGATGGCAGGTAATGAAGAGCGTCCGGTGATAGAATCCGTAAGGCCCAATATTGCTAATATGACTCAGGCTATTGTGAAGCCTGATATCACAGGGCATTTTGAATTCAAACAGTACATGGTACAACTGATTCAGTCCACAGGGCAATATGTGGGTCTATCTCATGAAGATCCACAGAGGCATATTCAGAATTTCTTGGAAATTATGGACACCTACAATTATCCTAACGTTTCCAAGGACTATGTCAGGCTGACACTATTTCCCTTTTCCTTGATGGCGGAAGCTAAGTAATGGTTGCAAAAGGAGCCCGCGAACTCAATCCGCACTTGGGATGATTTGGCAAGGAAATTCTTAATCAAGTTTTTCCCTACTAAGAAGACAAAATCACTGAGAAGACAGATTCTTGGGTTCCAACAACGGGATGGCGAGACGCTTCGTCAAGCTTGGGAAAGATACAAGAATCTACTCAGAGACTGCCCGCATCATTGTCAGACTGATGAGGTATTCAGGCACACTTTTGTTGATGGGCTAGACGAGACATCAAAAATGAATTTTGATTCAGCTTGTGAGGGTAGTTGCATGGCCAGAACATACAGTGAGATTCAACTCTTGCTAAATAACTTCACTGCTAATGATCATAATTGGCAAGGAGAGGGTGACGCAAGAAGAGCAATTAAATAGAAAGCAGCCGGGTTGATCGAGCTCGATGACCTCTCAGCCATGAGAGCAGATATTGCAAAGTTGGCAAATCAGATGAATAGAATGTCAATGCAACAAACACAACAGATTCAGCATGTACATCAGATGTCTATTTACTGTGAACTATGTGGTGATAGTCATATGAGTGACATGTGCCCAACGAATCCCGAATCTATATATTATGTGGGGCAACAAAACAGAGGCTCAATGAATCAACATGCACAATATAGGAACACCTACAATCCAAGTTGGAGGAATCACCCGAACTTCTCATGGGGCGGAAATCAACAGAATCAGAATCAATATAGGCCCCAAGGAATATTCAATCAGCCTCAGAAGCCACCCCAACAAACAGAAGAGAGTACAAATGACTTGCTAAAGAATTTTTTTCTAGACAATCAACAGCTCAGGACTGATTTCAGACATCTTGAGAGGCAAATGGGACAGTTAGAAGAAAATCAAAATTCTAGACCTGCAGGTGCTCTTCCTAGTGATACAGAGAAAAACCCTCAAGTTAATGCAGTCACACTCAGAAAAGGCAGGGAACTAGAGGAAGTGCCAAATAAGAAAAAGGACAAGCCTATACCTGAGGGGGAGTTGATCCCTAAGGCAATACACGAGTCAAATAAAAATAATGTAGGTTCAGATCCAGCGGAGGCTGAAAGGCCACCACCACCATTTTCCCAGAGATTGCAGAAAAAGAATGATGATCACATGTTCAACAAATTTCTCTCTATGTTAAGCCAGGTTCAATTAAATATTCCATTGGTGGATGTACTTCATGAAATTCCAAAGTATGCTAAGTACATAAAAGATATAGTGGCTCACAAGAGGAAATTGACTGAGTTCGAGACAGTTGCACTTACTGAGGAGTGCACTTCAAGGGTCCAAAACAAGCTTCCTCAAAAGCTTAAGGATCCTGGCAGCTTCACCATCCCTGTGCAAATTGGTAATATTAAAGTGGGTCGTGATTTTTGTGATTTAGGGGCGAGCATAAAGCTAATGAGTTTGTCCTTGTTTAAGCAATTGGGTTTGGGAGATCCAAGACCCATCACTGTGATGCTGCAATTAGCTGATAGGTCCATAGCGTAACCTGAAGGAGTGATTGAAGATGTGCTGCTGCAGATTGGGAAATTCATCTTCCCATCTGACTTCATTATTCTAGATTTTGAGGCTGATGAACAGGTTTCAATCATATTGGGACGACCCCTCTTAGCTACTGGTGATGCAATAATTAAAGTGAGAGAGGGAAAAATGATTATGAGGGTGGGCAACGAGGAAGCAGTCTTTGATGTCTATAAAGCAATCCAACTTCCCTGCCACTATGAGGAGCTTTCTATGATATATGTTGTAGAGGTGGATGAGCAACTGCTTGACACAAGTGTACATCTAGAAGACTCTCTAGAAAAGGCACTCATGTTGTTCGATAGCTTGATGATTGATGATGATGTTGAAGAGATGATGCATATCCTAGATACATCTTGTGCTTACGTACAGGGAACACACCTGTTTGAGCCTCTTAACAGGCCAAGTGGGCCTTCTCCGAAGCCGTCAATTGAAGAGGCTCCAAAATTAGAGCTTAAACCTCTGCCCCCGTACCTTCAATATGCTTATTTGGGTAGTTCTGACACTTTACCTATTATTGTTTATTCTGACTTGTCTAAATTGCAGGAAGAAAAGTTGTTGAGAGTGCTACGTGAGCACAAGCGAGAAATTGGGTGGACAATGTCTTACATTAAAGACATTAGTCCAGATTTCTGCATGCATAAAATCCTCATGGAGGAAGGACACAAGCCAAGTGCAGAGCAACAACGCCGACTAAATCCAATCATGAAAGAGGTGGTAAGAAAAGAAGTGATTAAGTGGCTTGATGCAGGTATTGTATTTCCAATCTCAGATAGCAAATGGGTAAGCCTCGTTCAATGTGTAACTAATAAAGGGGGGATGACTGTGGTGGTTAATGAAAATAATGACTTAATCCCTACAAGAACTATATCTAGGTGGAGAATTTGCATAGATTATAGAAAACTGAACAATGCCACCCGGAAAGACCATTTTCCCATCCCCTTTATTGACCAAATTCTTGATAGATTAGCTGGCCAGGAATACTACTGTTTCCTGGATGGTTATTAGGGGTATAATCATATTTCTATAGGCCCAGGGGACTAAGAGAAAACCACATTCACGTGTCCTTATGGCACGTATGCGTTCAAGAGAATGCCCTTCGGTCTCTGTAATGCACCTGCGACTTTTCCAAGGTGTATGATGGCTATTTTTACTGACATGGTTGAAATATTTGTAGAAGTATTCATGGATGATTTTTATGTGTTTGGATGTTCTTTTGATACTTGCTTAACGAAACTTGATAAGGTGCTTTCTAGGTGTGAAGAGACAAACCTAGTATTAAACTGGGAAAATTGCCATTTCATGGTACGTGAAGGTATAGTCCTGGGGCACAAGGTGTCCAAAAATGGGTTGCTGGTGGATAAAGCAAAGGTGGAAGCGATTGAAAAATTTCCCCCACCGACTTCCGTAAAAGGCATTCGCAGTTTCTTGGGCCATGCAGGTTTTTTTCGTCGTTTCATTAAAGATTTTTCAAAATTTTCTTCTCCTTTGTGCAGGCTCCTAGAGAAAGATGTCCCCTTCAAGTTTGATGATGCCTGTCTGAAAGCATTTGAGGAGCTGAAGGGAAAGTTGGTGATTGCACCTATTATCGTTGCTCCGGATTGGGAACAGCCATTTGAGTTGATGTGCGATGCAAGTGATATAGCAATCAGAGCTGTTTTGGGGCAAAGGAGAAACAAAATCTTCCACTCCATTTACTATGCGAGCAAGACTCTGAATCCAGCCCAGATGAACTACACAGTTACTGAAAAAGAGTTGCTTGCAGTGGTGTGGGAGTTTGACAAGTTCCGATCCTATCTAGTGGGGACAAAAGTCATCGTCTACACAAATCATTCAGCTATCAGGTACTTGTTTGAGAAGAAAGATGCCAAGCCGAGGCTGATTCATTGGGTCCTCATCCTGCAAGAATTTGACTTAGAGATTCGAGATCGAAAAGGGATAGAAAATCAAGTTGCTGATCACTTGTCCCTACTTGAAAATCGAAGCCACGTAGCGGGGGGGTTTAATCAAAGAAACATTTCCTAACGAACAGTTATTAGCAGTCACCTCAAGTGAAGCCCCATGGTATGCTGATTATGTGAATTTTATTGCAACTGGGGTGACACCACCAGAATTGACACCTGACATAGAAGAAGATTCTTACATGATGTGAGGCTCTACGTATGGGATGATCCATTCTTATATAGGCAGTGCGCAGATCAGTTGGTGCGAATGTGTGTTCCTGAGGAAGAGATGAATGCAATACTCCATGACTGCCATGCTTCACCATATGGAGGTCATCACGGTGGGGACAGAACCGCCCAAAAAGTGCTACAATCGAGTTTCTATTGGCCAAAATTGTTTAAGGATGCACATGCCTTTGTTAAAAATTGTAACAGATGCCAAAGAACCGGAACTATCACGAAGAAGCACGAGATGCCTCTTCAAAATATTCTAGTCGTTGAATTTTTTGATGTTTGGGGAATTGATTTCATGGGACCATTCCCGTATTCTAATGGTCACATGTACATCTTAGTGGCGGTAGATTATGTGTCTAAGTGAGTAAAGGACATTGCTCTTCCTACTAATGACACAAAGGTAGTGGTAAGCTTTGTCAAGAAGTACATCTTCACACGTTTTGGGACTCCAAGAGTGTTGATAAGTGATGGAGGTACTCACTTTTGTAACAAATTGCTGAATAATGTTCTTGCAAAATATGGAGTTAAGCACAAGGTGTCCACTGCCTATCATCCCCAAACGAGTGGTCAAGTAGAAGTTTCAAACAGAGAGGTAAAGCAGATTTTGGAAAAAATAGTGGGCGGGAATAGAAAAGACTGGGCCGCGAAATTGGATGACGCATTATGGGCATATCGAACTGCATACAAGACCCCTATTGGTACTTCTCTATATAGGTTGGTTTATGGGAAGACATGCTACTTGCCCGTTGATCTTGAACACAAAGCCTATTGGGCGATTACAAAGCTAAATATGGAGATGGACTCAGCTGGTGAGAAGAGATTGCTGCAACTAAATGAGCTTGATGAATTTTGACTGCACGCATATGAAAATGCCAAATTATATAAAGAAAAGACGAAGAGGTGGCATGACAAGCACATCAAACATCGTGAGTTCGAACCAGGCCAGGAAGTTCTCTTGTTCAATTCAAGGTTGAAGCTTTTCCTCGGAAAGCTTAAGTCTCGTTGGGCAGGTCCTTTTGTTGTGGTAAGTGTAAGGCCTCATGGAGCGGCGGAATTACGTGATAAGAGATAAAACGGTACATTCTTAGTAAATGTACAAAGAATAAAACATTATTGGGGTGGTGACATTTCACGTCATAAGACCTCAGTGGACTTGGCCAATACGTAAACATGTGTTGAGTCGTGTCGCGATGTTAAATCAGGCGCTTGTTGGGAGGCAACCCAATTTTTTTTTATTGTTTTGTAGTTAACTTCTTAAATTTTTTTAAGTAGGGTAGATAAATTTTGCATTTTTCTTTGTAGGATTAGAATTGATAGATATAATGGTGTAGAACATGTAATTGAGTATTTAAAAAGGCTAGGGGGATCGGGTTATTAAAAAAAAAATTAATTAAAATCTACTGCCCAGGCCAGCGCCCAGCACTGCCTGGGGCGGCAGAAACAGTAGCCACACGTAAAAAAAAAATTTAATTAAAATCTGCTGCCCAAGCCAGCGCCCAGCGCTGCCTGGGGTGGCAGAAACAGTATCCACACGTAAAAAAAAAAGAAAAAAAAATTCTCATTTTTTTTCGTTTCCTTTTCTTAATTTTTTCTTCATACCCACACCCATTAAACCCAACCTAATACCCACCTACACTACCATTATAACCCACCTTCTACCCATATACCCAAACCCACTTACACAATAATTCCCTCCCTCTCCCCCCAAACCCGCGTCCCTTCTCCCCTCTCCCCCAAAAATTTCAAAATTTTTCTCTTGCTTCACTTATCCAATCTTCAGGTATCTTCTTCTTAGTCTTCTCCTTCTTCTTTTATGCGTTTCAGTGTAGTAATTAAAAGTATATCCCATCCCCCATGAGCCCTAACTCCCTATTTTTCCCTTTATGAAATTGTAAGAAAGTTATGGTGGTTGGCTTAGTATTGTTGAATTTTTGGTGTTTATTATGTGGTTGGAGTAGTAAACTATAGTCCCTCAACTCCATTAAAAATTGGGATGACCATTCTCTTCCACCATTGTTGAATTCTAGAACTCACACTTTATGCCCATAAGGTATTTGTAAAAATGCTTGAATGATGTTTTTGGGTACACGGTGAAGTCTTGAGTAACCGAGTATCTTTATGATTATATTTTGGATAAGTGTGGGGTGTGTAGGGATGTTGCTACATGTTAAAGGTTTGAGATTTAAAGCAAAAATCATGTCTTGACACCATATTTTTTATGTATTGTATGTTGTTTACTTGTTGTAAAAGTTAGCTAATATAGTGTAGTTTTGAGTGTGTAAAAGGTAGTCACACATGCTTATTGCTTCGATTACTGTGAATTCATGGAGCCATGATCAATTAATTATTTGAATAGCTTGGGTAAGTCTTGAGTACCCATAGCTTTAGGATGCAACACTTGTGCCTTTTCACATAAAAGTCATGAACCTTTGGTTTTGAGTATGGGGTCCTTGAAGGACTTGCACCATAACCTTAGGTACAATATTTGACAAGTCTCATGTTATTGCGTTCATTGTGTTGCAGGATACAACATGGCTTGCAATAGTGCTACCAAAGGCAAAGGCATTGGAAAATCCTCCTCCACCCAAGAAAAGAAAGCAAGGAGATGGCCCCTCCCGCCAAGAAAAAGGCAAGCAATTGGCCAAGAGCTCACAACCTGCACCTTTGAAACCCCGAGCCCGGTTGGATTTAGTAAATGATGCGACGGTTGCATGGCACAGGGACTTTGTGCCAAAGGGTCGCTATATATCCGAGGTAGGGATTAACACCAAGGCCTTGGAACGGAACTTTCCTGAGGTGATGAGCCAACTTCGAGCCAGGCACATGGAGAAGTTATTGACATGCCCCGGACCGGAAAATTTGAGTATATTCCGGGAACTATATGCCAATTGGCACGCCGTGCATGATATTCCGCAAGTACAGGGTATTGAGATTAAAATACACAGGGCCGACATATGCAGATACTTGGGGGTTGACGATGTTGACCCTAGGAGACTTCACAAATTTGTCAAGAGCCCCAAATACACCTTGATACGTCACACTTTGTGTTGCGTTGATTCGAATGCCAAATGGACCAAACAACACGACACACTTCATCTTCATATGGTACAGTCCGATTTTAACAAGACTTCCAAGGTGTGGCAGAATTTTGTACAGGCCAGTCTCATGCCTGCTGAGCATATTAGTGACTGCACTCGTGCTCGAGTGTGTGTCATCTATTTTTTTTTTGATGACAGGCCGACCCATAAATGTGGGTGAGTTGATGTTGGAGGAGATGGCCTGTACGAGGTTCGGGCGGCAGATCAAGAGGTTTTTCTTTGGCAATTTGCTCACCAAGTATATGATGGACCTCGGGGTACCTGAATCCAAGGGGTATGACGAGGTGGTGGAGCCTCCACCCGGGCTAATGGACATTACTACACTGCTGGAGACATCATCCAAGCTAACACCAGCTGCGCGCTATGAAAGGGACGAGAGCTTCAGCAGGTACATGTATAAAACTCTGAAATTTTTGACGTGCAAGGTGGGTGCTACGGATGTGGAGCGTATGGAACTACGCAGTGAGCTATCCAGTTCTGCCAAAGAGATGCTGGGGATTGCACCTGGCAGCCCCATCCATTCTTCTGAGGACGTGAACACTGTACACGGCTTTGACATAGAGGATGAAGGTGGTGATGAAGTTACCAGACCCCGAGCCGTGGTTCCTCTAGGCCCAGATGATGATGAGCCTGCATCTATTGCTTTGGCGACCTCTGATTGACAGGGAGCATTTCTTTTCACCCTACTTTGCTTTTTAATTTGTATATGAATCGGGGACGACGCATGTTTTCAGTGTGGGGTGGGAAGTACGCTACTTGTGATATTATTGTATAATTGGTTCTTAATTTTTTTTTAGTGTTAACGAGTTTTGTTTAGTTAGTTAGTTTTTGTTTTTAAATTCTATTTTCAGTTTTAGTTTTAGTTAGAAAAAGCTCGGATTTTTCCCGACGATGGATCTGTTGGACAATTTTTTTGAGGGATGAAGTCTGATTTAAAAATTCAAAAAGATTTTTTATTTTGTAGGATAGTTAGGTAGTATCCCTTGGTTTTTCTTTGGGAACCGGTTCTTTTCCAAGGGTGTAGCTCGAACCGGGCACTTTAATTTATTTTTTTAGAGTAGTTAGGAAGAAACTGAGTAACTTAGAAATACCCATTGACATGTTTGGTGCCGGCATATTAGGTATGACATACATTCTGCTTCCCCTTGTACTGGGTTTGACATGTGATGCCTAAAAAAAATTAAATAGCCTATTTTGCAACGCCTTAGCTCATTTGCTTGACTTGTAAGCCACATAGTGCAATATTGCTTAATTTTCTCAATTATGTATGCTTGCTTTACTTGAGAATTGAACAAACCGTTGTGATTGGGTCATGTGCAATGTGTGTGTGAGGTTTAATTATCTTCTATTCTATCCGGTGTAGTCTAGAACTTGCCCCGTGAGTTAATTGAAGAGAAATTGTAAGTTATCCTAATCTAGGAGATGACGTAGGTATTTTCTTACTTGTTCATGGATGTACTTGTCCACAAAAATAAAAAAATTTCATTCTAGCCCCTTTGATCCTTTTGACCTTTTCTTTGGTACCCACATTACAAGCCGTACCCCTATTTTGTTCTTAAATTGAGATTTTTGCACCTTTACCTTATAAGGCACTTCGTCGCTAAAAGAAGTAGGGTGAGATATTGGAGATTAGTTTTGAGTGGAGCCATGGAAGGGCTCTTTGGTGCATTAAAATTGAAATCAAAAGCCACTAGCCAATGAACTTTCATGTATGGAGTGTGTGGAGAAAGAAAAAAAAATGATAGAAGAAGTATGTAGAAAAAGATACACACCTACAAATTTATTAATATGTGCTAGTGGGAGTATAGAGGTGCTTAATTGAAAAAGGTCTATGTTGAATATGGGTTGTGGCAAGTGAATTGGTTGAGGAGAATATGTGTTGAATTGTGAATGTAGTGTATTAAAGTGCTTAGGAGGGTAGCCACTATTCCTAAACATATCATGCCCGTCCCTTAGCCTACATTACAACCTTAAAAGTCTTAATTGATCCTAGATTTGGCTAACTTAAATCAGTGGAGATCTACCCTAAGGGCAAGCTTATGGTACGACCATGGGATACATATGAATTCTTTGTGAGAGTGAGTGAAATTTTTGTTCAATCGTGTGATATCCTTAAATTATGTTCAAAATCATATTTGAATGTGTGGACTAGTTATATTCTCTCTTTGTTATTGGTGAGGGAACATGATCTCATGAGTAATTGGTAATGTTGTAAACTTTCTTGTTGGGTAATTGCGTGAATTGAGAGAACTTAGTGGTTACAAGTTGACTTCTGAGGTTTGGTGGTTGCAAATAGGTTGTTGGTATGAGTGATTAACTTGTTATACTTGGGCATGTTTAAAGAAGGGGAAGAATGTGAATTTTTGTATGTTCATATTTGAGTGCCGGTATTGATCATAGTCAAATGGTGAAGTGTGTGTTTAAAAGTAAAATGCTCCTTGTTAATGAACTTTGTACGTGTTGGAGGGTAGTATTTTGTCCCATTGCTCGAGGACGAGCAAGAGTCTAAGTGTGAGGTGTTGATGTTTAGCTTAAAGTATATATATTTTCATGTATATCACCTCATATTTTACTTTTGTTTCGTGAGTTTTAGATGTTAATTGTGATGATTTATATTAATTTGTGGTGTTTTTATGTGTAGGAATGATTTGGGAGCAATTGGGGACGAAACACACAAAATTAGAGCAAAAACGCACAAAACCGGGAAAACTCGAATTTGGGCGCCACAGGCAGGGCTGGGCGCCACTTGTGGCGCTGGAGGCAGTGTGGTATTTCCACGCAGCGTTGTGGTGGGCGCCCGGTGCTACCCAGGGCGTCGATGACGTGAATTTGTCCTAATTTGACCCGGACTCAGTTAATTCGACCCTAGACCTACCCAACACGTATAAAAACAAGTCTAACCTCAATTTTGAGGGAGAGAACGTGATTTTTGCAGAGAAACAAAAGAGCAACACACTTGGGAGCACGAATTTGATCAATTCTTCCATATGTTTTCTAGTACTATTGGTTTTATGTTTGAAAATATTATTTTTGATGATTGTGTGAACATGTGTGGCTAAGAACCCTATATTCTAGGGTCATGGGTGAACCATGAATGTTATATTTGAAGTTTAATTTGACGAACTTGATTTTATCATATTGGATTGTTTATTTAATTCTGTTCTTAATTACTTTACTGAGTAGCTAACAGTGAAATACTATCTAGGAATCTAGAGTTGAACTCGAAAGTGGGAATTCTAGATTGCATATAGAATTAAATAGAGCATGTTCTTGAACCCGGGCATCGGAGAACGGATTCGCAATTAGGATAGACATATACCTATTTGCCTTGCTTGGTTGAAATACAGGAATTGTGAATGAATTCTTGTTAATATTGATTCCATAGACATATAGGCATTAAGTAAATTTGAATAGGCGAATAAGAACTCGAAAGATTCTTATGAGTAATATCAACCCTGTCAATCAATAATCTAGATAAATCACTTAGTCATTTTAAGCCAAGAATATAACACGATTCTTATGTATTTTTACATGGATGTTTTAATAAAATAATAATGTATGTATTTATCCACATGACCATGATAGTAAGTTATATAAAGTGTATTAAAAATGAGTAGTGTTTTAAGTAAATTGAGATAATTCTTGATTATGCAGGTAATTAGTTAATTACCGGGTAACGGGACATTACCTAATAACTAATAAGTTTGGATAATGATTAAAATCCCTACCCCACCCCACCCCACCCCACCCCCACGTGGCAGCAAGCCAAATTTTAAGCAAATGCCTCTTAGTCATTTGGATTAGGTGGTCATCTACGGTAAGTAGATATGACACTTACGTAGAAGTTTGGTTTTAAGTGATTTCACCTTGTAGTTTTCCAATTAAACATTGGCAATATCATGGAGATATTGCATTATCAGTAGATGTTATCATCTCCGTATCTAGATCTGCAGGTCTTCCTTTTCTTGCAGGATAGTCCATAGAATCACCTGCAGACATATTAATTGGACTAGTAGAAAAAAAACCAAGTTTGGTATTAAACAACATTCAAGGTCATAACACTTACTGAATATGGAATCAATAGATGGCCGTCTAGGTGATGTGTCCCTTGTAGGATCTGGGGAAAACTGCAGTTAGAAGTAGACAGGGATACAACTAACTTTTTTGATTTCATAAAGCAAACAGAAACATGAGAACTGAAATATATTGCTATGGTAGAAGGCCTTGAAAGGGGAACAAATGACTTACCAGGAGAGTTGCGTAGTGCCTTGACAGGTCATACACCTTTTTCAAGAATATCATACCGATTTTTCCCTACTCCAGGTATGTTATGGTTATCTCTTTTTTTTTGGTATGATCCAAATTATACAGAAGAAACGAGCAAACGCACAATTTTCATAAGCGATTCTATTCATAAAAATACTAGGAGTTTCTGTGTTTTTGATTCCCTATGTGACATATTATTATATCTTCTGTTCATGGGTCTCAGAATAATACGCAGTTGATAGAGTTTATCCGAAAGGAATATTGAGATTATTAACATATTTTCATGCATTTCATTCATTTATATATGTACATTGACCCATGACCAGATGACGTTATATACGCGCATATATATACATATAAATATATGTATATATGTATATATATATATATACATATATACATATATTTATATGTATATATATGCGCGTATANTATGTATGTATGTATATGGGATATGGCAAAAAGGTTACAGTGTTATATACGCATCACCACCCGATCATTTGGTATATGTTGATGATGTTGCCCACAGTGGCCGAGATGATATGATGGGATGCTCTCAGAGGCTTGATGATGTTATGTACATATAAACCTATGTATTACATGACATTTATATGTATATGCATGACATTATAAATATTTCATGATTTACAGATCTATCCAAACTTACAGGTTGAGTCCTTTACTCCATGTTCTTTATATACTGATTTACCTGCCTTACATACTCGGTACATTATTCGCGTTGACGTCCTTTTGTTGGGGATGCTACATTCATACCTACAGGTATAGATAATCAGTTTGACGAGCCCTCATAGTAGACGAGATTGACATTCAACGAAGGATCGGTAAGAGTCCACCTCATTCGGAGTGCAGCCGAGTCTATGAGTCATCATGTCAAAAACTTTCTAGACTTATGAGTAGGCCGGTACCTTGTCCCATTTGATGTCAAATAATCTTAAAGGCTTTGTAGAAAGAGGTTCATTTTGTACAGTATGTCAGAGGCCTTGACGGCCCATATGTATTCATGTTTTAAGAAAAATGGTTCAGTGATACAGTGTTGCCCACTTATAGTTATATATTATGAGTTGTGGCCATGTTGGCCCATGATAATTACAGATGAAAAACAAATGAGTTACACGGTAGTTCGCTCGGGTCAGCACGGCACCGGGTGCCAGCCACGCCTCTCTAGGTTTGGGGCGTGACAATCCATCTCTAACTCCCTGTCCATACTGATCCGGATGTTGGGCTGGAGTCCCTCAATAAAACGAAGAACCCTCTCTCGAACTATGGCAACCAAGGCCGGTGTCAGGCCAAATCACTGAACCGGACTGCATACTCTGACACAGTCATAGCACCCTGGCGCAGCTGCTCAAACTCCACGCGCCATGAGTCCCTGAGGCTCTGAGGGACATACTCTCTCAAAAACATATCCGAGAATTGAGTCCATGTAAGTGAAGCTACCTCATCCGAACTACTCAACTCATAAGCGCGCCACCACTGATAGGCTGTTGCTCTAAGCTGAAAGGTGGTAAAAAAACCCACTCATCTCCATTGCCCATAGTACGGAGAATACGATGGCACTCCTCCAGAAAACCATGGGCATTATCTGTAGCCAATCCACTGAAGGTAGGTGGATGGTAATTCTTGTACCTCTCAAGTCTGAGCTGCTCCGCCTCAGAAGCGGTTGTCCTGGTCTCGTGTTGAACCGGAGCTACCGGCTGCATAGGGATGAACTCTGGGCCTGGTCAACCTGGACCCTCGGCTCAGGAGTTCGGGTTGTGGGAGTCTGTGCCCCTCCCCCATCCTGATATGTGGCAGGAGCTAGTGGGATCAATCCAGCCTGAGTTAAGGTGATGAACATTCTCATGAACTGGGCTAGAGTCTCATGGAGGGCTGGTGCAGAAATAGGCACCGCTAATACCTGCCCTCCAGCTGGAGCTTCTGGGGGCTCCTCTGTCGCAGCTTTCGCGGGTGCTCTGGCCGCATCGCGTGGTCGTCCTCTACCCCGGCCCTGACCTCTACCGGCTCTAGTAGGGGGCGGGGGTGCCTATTTGTCAGATCCTCCGGTATGGGCCCTCACCATCTGTGAGAAAGAATAGAATAGAGAAGTTTAGAATTGATGCCAACAAATTCGCACGACAAGGAATCAAAGAAGTATAATTGTTCGTAACAGTTCCATAGCTTATCGAAGATGAGTACGGACGTCTCCATACCGATCCGCGAGACTCGAATAAACCTACATGTGACTCACGACACCTGTGAACCTAGAGCTCTGATACCAACTTGTCACGACCCAAACATCCCTCCGAAATACGTCGTGACGACACCTAGTCTCTACGACTAGGTAAGCCTAAAAATTTACAGAAAAATGCCAATAATGGAGGCAAAACTTAACATCTAACTGCAATAGATACTGGGTAACCAATAACAATGCCTCTTTACATGTGCAATAACCAAAACACTAATGTACACAACTTTCCCAAAACCCGGAACATCATGAGTCACAAGCTACAGAAAGGAAATAGTATCTCTATACACCAGAGTCTAATAAAAGAAAGTACAGAAAGTGTTTGACACGAGGAAGAGTAGAAGGGGACTTTGAGGTCTACGGACGTGACATATATACCTTGAAGTCTCCAAAGATGTCTCGACTCACTAATAATGCGGCTGATAACGAGCACCTAAGTCTGCACACAAAACATTTACATAAGAGTAGCATGAGTATACCACAATTGGTACCCAGTAAGTGCTGATCCTAACCTCGGTCGAGTAGTGAAGAGGTCGGGTCAGGCCCATTGGTATATAATAAATAAAGCAGGAAAATAAAATAGTATAATAAGAGACTGGAGTTCAACAAAGGAAAACACAATGAAATAATAGAACAACACCCGAAAATAAACAACAGGGGATCTCCCGAGATACCTCCTTGTAGTCCCAAAAGTATATATGCAGGGAGGGCTCCCGAGGTACCTCCTCGTAGTCCCAAAAGTAAACGTGCAGGGGGATCTCCCGGGATACCGTCCCGTAGTCCCAAAAGTAAATATGCAGAGGGATCTCCTGGGATACCGTCCCGTAGTCTCAAATGTGTACGCACTCGTCACCTCGCGTACATGGCGCTCACTTATCAATATCAGTACTAAATCCTAAGGGATTTTCCCCACACAAGCTTAGGCAACCCATTTACCTCGAACCAAACTAAATCAATCGGCAGCAATGCTTTTCCAACGAATATACGACTCCAAATGGCCAAACTTTAGCCAAAATAAATTACATACCATAAATATAGCTATAAGAAACCAATCTAATCAATGAAATCTAAATTAAAGCAAGAAATTAGCAAATCAAACCAAAAAGCCTCCACAGGCCGATGTCTCGGAATCGGGTAAAAGTCACAAAATATGAACACCCATTCACTCACGAGTCCAACATATAAAAATTAATCAAATCCGAACACAAATCCCCTTTCAAAACTCAAAATCTTAGTTGAAGAAATTCTTCTAATTTTCCCCAAATTTCAACCCCAAAATCCGAAATCAAATATGAAATTAATGATAGATTAGTGGGATATAACCAAAATGGAGTGTAGAATCATTACCCAATCAATGTCTCTAAAAATCCCTCAAAATCTCGTCCAAATCCGAGCTCCCAGAATCAAGTTTTAATAAAAATGGCTAACCCTCATTTTTGAAATTTTTATGTTCTGCCCAGGTGTTGTCACGACCCAAAATTCCCACTGTCGGGACCGTGATGATGCCTAACATCCCACTTGCTAGGCAAGCCGATGTTAGAGTATTATTAAGCTAAACCTTAATCAATTTAGTCAACACAACAATAAGTTAAGATGAAATACAGCGAATACAGAATAATATAAAGGCTTCAACATTTACAACTATCCGGATCTGAAGTCACAATTCACGAGCTACTAAGATTACTACAAACAGAGTCTGAAAAAGGGGAAATACATTGTTTTGAAGTAGAAAAACAGTAAATGATTAAGCTAAGAAGAGACTCCAAGGTCTGCGGACGCCAGCAGATCTACCTTGAGTCTCCTAACAATAAATCCGACAGCTAATCCCCCAATCATCTAGTGTCGGTACAAAAATCTGCACAGAAAGTGCAGAATGCAGTATCAGTACAACCGACCCCATGTACTGGTAAGTGTCGAGCCTAACTTCGACGAAGTAGTGACGAGGCTAAGGCAAGACACCTACAAATCAAATCTATACAATTTAATAGTATATATATATACAAATAATATCAATGAAGAACTAAACAGGTAATACCGGGAGGGGGAAACATGCTGAGAGGAAAACGATATAAAGAACTACAGCAAAATGATAAATTGAACAACCAATATACTATGAACCAATAGGAAACAGTGAACACAGTAAAGGAAGAATGCACGACATCACCCTTTGTGCTTTTACTCTCATACTCACCGTGAAATTAATAGAAATGGCACGGAATCACCCTCCGTGCATTAACTCTCATAACATTACACGGCATCACCCTTCGTGCATTACACTCATAATATGGAACATCATCACCCTTCATGCATTAATACTCTCAACCTCACCATAAAGTCAATAGAAATGGCACGACATCACCCTTCGTACATTAACAATCTCTCTTACCATAAAACAATGAACAAATAACAACAGGGAGAGAAAATAACAACTACAAGCCTTACTTCCACATTTGGTTCAAAAATGTCAACCTCAACTTTGGAATCAATACTCAATTATCATCAAAGATTCGTAAACATGATAAAAGCAATCCACTTAACAATACTATTCTAAACATGGATAATATGAACAAAGGAAGCTATGATTGCAAGATACCAAACCCCACCGCATACTTTAACCCGACTACAACGCATAAGTACTCGTCACCTCACATATATGATCTTTCCAACAATTAAACAATTAACAAATAAACACACAAGTCCTATTCCCTCAAATCAAGGTTAACCACGACACTTACCTCGCTCCAACGTTCCAAACTCAAAGCTCAACCACGATTTTTCCTTTCGCACAAGCCTCCGAATCGATAGAATCTAGCAAATTACCAACCAAACAATTCAATTTAAGCCTTAGGAGCAACCCACGCTCGTAAAGAATTCAATTTAGTCCATTTTCGAAAAAGTCAACACCCGGTTCTGCTTGATCCAAACCAAAATTCGGACTAAAACCCGATTACCCGTTCACCAATTTGAGGTCTAATTCCCTAATTTCTGCCCAAAACCCCTCAATTCTCCCATGAAAACGTTAGAGTTTAGGTTGAATCTTAGGAAAAAGTAGTGGAAGATTGAAAGAAATTGGTTAGAAATCACTTAATAACAATTTGGGGAAGAACAATTCTTGAAAAAATCGCCTCTAAGGTTTTAGGTTTTGACAATTTGAGTAATGAACAAAAAATCCCGTCCAAAGTCATTTTGATCAGTTGCAGGTGTCGCATTTGCGACTTGGGGTTCGTAAATATGAGCCCTGCAAATGCGGAGAACCTATCACACATGCGAAGGTTACCACATTACTGCTATAATTGCAAATGCGAATAAAATCTCGCAAATGCGAGCCTGACCCTTTCCGCAATTGCGACCATGTGATTGCAAATGTGATCACTGCCTTCCCTCGTCCTACTTCACAAATGCGAAGAAATATTCGCAAATGCGAAAATCATGAGGCCCAGTCATTTTTCACAAATGCGAGAAATAGCTCGCAAATGAAGAACCTATAAAGGTCGTAAATGCGATTGTCTGATCTCGTATTTACGAGATAAGAGGCCTACACCAGAATCTGAAACACCAGCAATGCTCTAAGTCCAATTTTCACTTTGTAGCCTATTCGAAACTCACCCGAGCCCTTGGGGATCCAAACCAAACATGCACACTAGTCTAAAATCATCATACGAACTTGCTGGCGCGATCAAAATAACACCTAAAACTACGAATTGAACACTGAATCAAATGAAATTTTAAAGAAAACTTTGAAACTTCTATTTTTTACAACCGGACGTCCGAATCACGTCAAATCAACTCTATTTTCATCAAATTTTACAGACAATATAATTATAGTACTGGACCTATACTGGATTCCGGAACCAAATTACGGACCCGTTATCCAAAAAGTCAAACGTTAGTCAAATATTTCAAATTCATTAAGCCTTTAACTTTCAAATTTTGACAAAGTCCGATATCTCGGGCTAGGGACCTCCGAATTTAATTTCGGGCATACGTCCAAGTCCCAAATCACCGTATAGACCCATTGGAACCATCAAAACACGAATCTGGGTCCGTTTACAAAAACAATTTGACCGAAGTCAACTCAAATGAGGTTTTTAGGAATTTTTTTTTATTTCTCTCAGTTTTTAACATAAAAGCTTTCCGAAAAGACGCTCGAACTGCGCACGCAAATCGATGACGGCCAAAACATTATTTTTAAGGTTTCGGATCACAGAATTAGGTTTCAAAATAGGAGATGACCTATCGGGTCATCACATTCTCCACCTCTAAAATAACCGTTCATCCCTGAACGGACATAGAAAAGTACCTGAACTAGTGAAAAGGTGGGGATATCTACTCAGCATGTCCGACTCGGACTCCTAAGTAGTTGCCTCGATGGGCTAACCTCTCCACTACACTTGGACTGAAGGATAATTCTTCAACCTCAACTGACAAACCTGCCGGGCTAGAAAAGCCACCGGCTCCTCCTCGTAAGTCAAATCCTTGTCCAATTGGACAGAGCTGAAATCTAATACATGGGACGGATCAGTGTGATACTTCCAGATCATAGATTCATGGAACACCAGATGAAATACTGATAACCCTAGTGGCAACGCAAGCCTGTATGGAACCTTCCCCACTCTCTCCAGAATCTCAAAAGGTCCGATGTACCTAGGGCTCAGCTTGCCCTTATTTCTGAACCTCTTTACACCCTTCATGGGTGATACCCGCAACAACACTCTCTCCCTGACCATGAATGCAACATCACAAACTCTACAGTCGGCATAACTCTTCTGCCTGGACTGAGCTGTGCAAAGTCGATCCTGAATAATCTTAACTTTATCCAAAGCAACATGTACTAGATTTGTACCCAACAACCGAGCCTCTCCGTCTCGAACCACCCAATTGGCGACCGACACCACCTATCGTATAATGCCTCATAGGGAGCCATCTGAATGCTCGAGTGGTAGTTTTTGTTGTAGGCGAACTCTGCAAGGGGCAAGAACTGATCCCACGATCCTCTGAAGTCTATAACACATGAGCAAAGCATATTCTCCAAGATCTGAATAGTGCGCTCGGACTGTCTTTCCTTCTAAGGATGAAATACTGTGCTCAACTCAACCTACGTGCCCAACTCACGCAGAACTGCCCTCCAGAAGTGCGAGGTGAACTGCATACCTCGATCAGAAATGATAGACTCAGGCACACCATGAAGACGAACAATCTCGCGGATGTAAATCTCTGCCAACCGCTCCGAAGAATAGGTAACTACCACATGAATGAAATGCGCTGACTTAGTTAGTCTATCCACAATGACCCAAACAACATCAAATTTCCTCTGAGTCCGTGGGAGTCCTACAACGAAATCCATAGTGATATGCTCCCACTTCTACTCAGGGATCTCTATCTTCTGAAGCAAACCACCAGGTCTCTGATGCTCATACTTGACTTGATGACAATTTATACACCGAACTACATAGGCAGCTATGTCCTTCTTCATCCTCATCCACCAATAATGTTTCTGCAAGTTCTAAGACATCTTTGTGGTGCTCGTATGAATAGAATACCGGGAATTATGGTCCTCCTAAAGAAACAACTCACGAAGCCCATCCACATTAGGCACACAAATATGACCCTGCATCCTCAAGACCTCGTCATCACCAATAATAACCTGTTTGGAACTACCGTGTCTCATTGTGTCCCTAAGGACCAAAAAATAAGGGTCGTCATACTGTCGATATCTGATGCGCTCAAACAAAGAAGAACAAGCGACTGTGCAAGCTAAAAGACGACTCGACTCTGAAATATCCAACCTTACAAACTGGTTGGCCAACGTCTGAACATCTGATGCAAGCGTCCTCTCACCGACTGGAATGAACGCAAGGCTTCCTATACTTGATGCCTTCCTACTTAATGCGTCGGCCACCATATTGGCCTTTGCGGGATGATACAAAATGGTGATATCAAGTCTTTCAATAACTCCAACCACCTCCTCTACCTCAAATTGAAATCCTTTTGCTTGAACAAGTACTGAAGGTTTCGGTGATCCGTGAAAAGCTCACACGACATGCCATAAAGATAATGCCTCCAAACAACACAGGCGCATCCCAGGGCGAGACTAGGTCTAATAAAGCCCTTATCAAGAAAATCCTTCAACTGTTCCTTCAACTCTGGCGGGGCCATACGGTATGGCGAAATGGAAATTGGCTGAGTGCCCAGAGCCAAAACAGTACATAAATCAATATCCCTGTCGGGTGGCATCCTCGGCAGGTCTATAGGAAATACCTCTGGAAACTCATGAACAACTTGAACGGAATCCATAGAAGGAACCTCTACACTAGAGTCACAAACATAAGCCAAATAAGCTAGACACCCCTTCTCGACCATATGTCGAACCTTCATATAAGAGATAACCCTGTTGGTAAAATGTCCAGGAGTCCCCCTCCACACTAATCGAGGCAACCCCGACAAGGATAAGGTCACCGTCTTGGCATGACAGTCCGATATAGCGTGATAAGGTGACAGCCAAATTGATGTTTTAGACGTCAATACCACACAAGAAGATAGGTTACTTTGTGTGGTACCCAATGTTCGAGTGTTGTCTCAATAAAAGAACCTGGTTCTTCTTGATGTACTTACTTCTACTGTTGCGAAATATTAAAAGCAGTAAAGTAAAGACACAGAGATTTTATGTGGAAAACACATGGCTCAAAAGGTGGAAAAAAACCACGACCTACTCCTCAGTAGGATTTGCTCAAACACTTCAGTAAAAACTCTGAGCCAAACGGACTTACAAAATAAACTCTTTTGTAATCTAGGACTAACTCTAATCCCTTTGTAGTAACTAGCCCCTAGCTAATTTCTACAAGTCTCAAGTTAACTCTAACTTGAATAATGCGTACCTATTATAATTGCTTCTATGAAAGCTGAAAAGATACGATATTAAAACTCCTACTATAATCAACTAGACTCAATAACTAATCAGATGGAACTGGTTCTTCTAGTTGAACTGTAGTCTTTTAATCGTACAATGATTCTACTAGCAAAATAACTTTGGAAACTTTGCTTTCAGACTTTGATTCACTTCAGATTTTGTGCGTGTGGAATTTCAGCAGAAATACATCAAGTATTCATAGAGTCAGTTGAACTTGTCATCCAATTCTAGTCCAACTATACCTGGGTGAACAAATTCGTATCAAACTCAACTCCCTTTCTTTTGTTACTTTCCTTGCTGAATTCGACTTCAATCTTCTCATCAGTTTGCAACCTTTTCGCATTAGGAGACAATCTCTTGGTTGATTGATATTTCACATTCACAAATATCTCCTATCCATATAAGGTTCATGTGCCTGCTATTCAGTTCAAGATGTGTGCTTTGATGGACCTGGTTCAATTGGTCAGCTATTTGTCAATCTTCAAAACTATGCAGTGACATGGGTCAACACAATCCATACCCAATATAACATCAAAATCAACCATATCGAGAAATAGAAGATCTTACTAGTCTCAAGACTCCCAATACTGATCACACACGAACGATAAACACAATCTACAAAAATAGCATCCCCCATAGGTGTGGACACGTATACAGGGGCACTCAAAGAATCACGAGGCACAACTAAATATAAAGCAAAATAAGATGACACATAGGAGTAAGTAGATCCTGGATCAAATAGAACTGAAGCATCTCTACTGCAAACTGAAACAGTACCTGTGATAACGGCGTCAGATAACTCAGCCTACAGGTTTTAGGTTTTGAAATTTTGAGAAATGAACCAAAAACCCCGTCCAAAGTCATTTTGATCAGTTGCAGGTTTCGCATTTGCGACCTGGGGTCGCAAATGCAAAGAACCTATCTCAAATGCGAAGGTTTCCACATTCCTTCAATCATTGCAAATGCAAAGAAAATCTCACAAATGCGAGCCTGACCCTTTTCGCAATTGTGACCATGTGATTGCAAATGCGATCACTTCCTTCCCCCGTCCTACTTCGCAAATGCGAAGGAATGTTTGAAAATGTGAAAATTATGAGGCCCAGCCATTTTTCGCAAATGCGGAACCTGCAGAGGTCGCAAATGCGATGTCTGATCTCGCAAATGCGAGATCAGAGGCCTACACCAGAAACTGAAACACCATCAATGCTCTAAGTCCAATTTTCACTTCATAGCCTATCTGAAACTCACCCGAGCCCTCGAGGCTCCAAACCAAACATGCACACAAGTCTAAAATCATCATACAAACTTGCTCGCGCGATCAAAATACCAAAATAATACCTAAAATTACGAATTGAAAACCGAATCAAATGAAAGTTTCAAGAGAACTTTTGAAACTTCTATTTTTTACAACCGGATGTCCGAATCACGTCAAACCAACTCTGTTTTTCATTAAATTTCAAAGACAAGTCATAATTATTGTATTAGACCTATACCGAGTTCCAAAACCAAAATACGGACCCGTTATCTAAAAAGTCAAACATTGGTCAAACATTTCAAATTCATTAAGCCGTTAACATTCAAATTTCGACAAAGTGTGATATCTCGGGCTAGGTGTGAGACCCCATGTGTTTTTTTTCTCTCTTCTCTTACGTAATATACGTAACGTGGCATTGTTATATAAGGTATATATGATTGGGTATAGCACATTGAGAGAATAACACTGAAAATACTGAAAATGTGTGGTAATATCAAGGAACAACACTAAAGCTTTAGGTCAAAAGAATCCCTTAAATAAAGGTTCGTGGTTAAAGAAATGACTCGGGTAGCACCCCGCATGTTCGGAAGATTTAAGTTAACTTGCACCTGTGGGATAAGACTAAGAGTGTCTAATATGCTAGCTATTAAGTTAACTTTCAGATGTTGTGTTGCCCGATCTGCTTGGCCCCCAGTTTAGTTAGCTAATCTATTTAGTGGCTAAATCGATCAAATACAGTATCGAGTGCCAGTCGTGCCTCCCCTAGTTTGGGGCATGACAAACTTTGGTTGGGTATGTCATACATTTGCATCAATATATATGTATTCACGACATACGATTACACGAGCATACCATGCATATTTGATTACTATGAGGTCGGATGTCGGCCATGGAGGCTATCAGAGTTTCAGTGTCAGGTGGTATCTCTATTACCCCTTTTTACATCAGCTATGTATGATTCTACTTTCTCCCTTACATACCAGTACATTTTTATTCGTACTAATGTCCCGTTGCTTGGGGACACTGCATTTTTGTTTCGTGCATGCAGGTCCAGGTAGGGACTCTGATCGACCCCTCCGCTAGGATTTCGGGGTTCAACTGTGAGTTGGTAAGCTCCACCTCTTCTCGGAGCTTCCATAGGATGGTTAATTTTGCTGTATAGTTTGGGTATAGTCGGGGCCTTCTCTCGACAGTGCTTATGACACTCTTAGAGGCTATTGTGGAGACAGTATTCTGGGTTTCTTTTTGCAGCTTTCAGTCTCCAGCTCATAGACTTGGCATGCATATATATGTGTGTAGGCACGTATGTCTTCAGTCGCGGTCTCGTCGGCCAACTAGTACTTTTTTATTTTGGCTTGTCTACCTTTGTTTATATGGCTTATTGTTATTCAGGTCATGACCTTAAAGGTCCAGGTTTAGTATTTCAGATGTTGTGCTGCCCGATCTGTTGGGCCCCCAGTTTAGTTAGCTAGTATGTTTAGTGGCTAACTCGATCGAATATAGTATCGAGTGCCAGTCGTGCCTCCCCTAGTTTGGGGCGTGACACTAGGGACCTCTGAATTCGATTCCGGACATACGCCCAAGTCCCAAATCACGGTACAGACCCACGGGGACCGTCAAAATACGAAACCGGATTCATTTACTAAGAATGTTGACGGAAGTCAACTCAAATGAAGTTTTTAGGCAAAATTTATTATTTCTCTCAAATTTTAACATAAAAGCTTTCTGGAAAGACGACCGGACTATGCACGTAAATCGAGGAAGGACAAAATATGATTTTCTCAGCTTCGAATCATAGAATTAGGTTCCCAAATAGGAGATGACCTATCGGTTTATCATAGGTTCTCACACTATGTGATCGCGGAACATCTCATGTGATCGCGTAGAACAAAATTCCAATCGTTACAAAACATGTTACGCGAACACGTCATCTCACACACGATTGTGAAACATTGGCTGCTCACACGACCGCGAAGAACAACACTTGAACTCCAGTGGTGCTTCACTTCCTCTTCGCGAATGCAGCCTAGCCCACGCGATGCACAACTTGACCAACTTACGCGATCGCGTCCCCTAACTCCCAAACACATAGGGTAAAATTTCACTGCCCCCAAACAAGATTACGCGATCACGTCTTCTCTTGCGCGATCTCATATGAGAAAAACAACAACTGAAACACCAGCAAATTCTGCAATCTTTCAAGTCCAGAGTCCGTTAACCACCCGAAATCCACGCGAGGCCCCCAGAACCTCAACTAAACATACCAACAAGTCCTAAAACACCATAAGAACTTATTCGAGCCCTCAAATCGCATCAAACAATGCTAAAATCACAAATCACCCTCCAATTCAAACTTAAAGAACTTGAAACTTCAAATTCTCATAACTGATGCCGAAACCTATCAAATCACGTCCGATTGACCCCAAATTTTGCACACAACTCATATTCAAACCTATAGACCTAATCCAACTTTCAAAATTGGAATTTGACTCCGATATGAAAAAGTATACTATCGGTCAAAATCTCCAAAAATTCGACTTTCGCCATTTCAAGCCTAAATGAGCTACAGGCCTCCAAAACATAATCCGGACACACCCCTAAGTCCAAAATCACCCAACGGAGCTAAAGGAACCGATGAAACTCCATTCTAGAGTCGTCTTCACACAGTTCTGCTACGGTCAAAATAGACTTAAGCTTTCGTTTAGGGACTAAGTGTCCCAAAACACTCCGAAGCCACAACCAACACCTCCCTGCAAGACACATAAGTAGAAAATGACACAGGGGAAGCAGTAAATAGGGGAGTGGGGCTATAACTCTCAAAACGACCGGCTGGGTCGTTATATTTATCATATATGAGATAATAATATGTTATACACTTAATATCTCTTCATAGATACAGTTGTTGGTGTATGTATTTTTGGTCGCTTCAGTTGCTCAATTTGACTAAAACTCTTGTTGTTGACACTGATATTCAACCTGAAAATGTAATATATAATTGCATATGTGAGAAAATATGTGCAGCAAGTACAATAAAAATTATTTAATCAAGTGCTTTATTTATTGTCATAGAAAAACTGGTACATAATAAATATTTAGCTTAACTGAGCATCCTTGATGTTAAAAGATAGCATTATGGAAATGCATGCAGAAAAGAATTTACTTAGTCAAATTTAAGTTATAATATTTTCTTTATTATCCTATAACTTGATTAATAGCCATAGGAAAAATCAAACTAATTAAGTACACCAATTTTTAGAGATACCCAATATCTCAAGTGTTAATTAATCACAAAGCAGAGAACACGTATCAATCAAAATTCTCTCTCTAGGATCTCTCTCAAGGCGCACGATAGGATGAACTATCCTACGCCTTCATCGAAAAATGCTTAGAGGCAGGGCGAAGAAGAGTACGGCGGTATAAATGATGGAGAAGATGAAGTTGGTGGCAGATTGCATCTCTCCAATAGGGATGAAGAATAATTCGCAACCGAGAAGTAGCTCTAGTGGCCCAAATTTGAGCTTAATCACACCACAGAACTCGACTATGAGCATGCAGAACCATATGAAAACACAGAATCTTACTACTCAGAACCCTAAAACAACAATCCTGAGTGAGAGCAAAGGGAAAAACAAGGAAGAAGCACCGCCAGCACCGAGAAAACTTGATTTACCCCAAAATAAGGAGAAAAGTTGGGCAAGCTTGTTTACGTGGAATAAACTAGCTGCTCGAGGCATGAATCTCGTATATTCCCCCGATTATGGTAGATAGAGATAAGGTGGTACAATTGCAGCAAAATGAGATTGAAATTGAGGCGGCGAAGTGGCGGCAGGAAATAATCCTTTACCTAGTTGGCGATTCACCCTCAATTGGTGTTGTTGAAAGGTTCATTGCTACATACTGGAATTTTGCGGAAAAACCAAAGGTATACTATCATAATAATGACTATTTTGTGGTATGATTTACTTGTATGGAAGATCGAGATGCAATCCTATATTTTGGTCCATATACGATCAATAATAGACCGCTAATTGTTAAACCCTGGTCTGAGAATTTTGATATGGACAAAGAGGTGCTAAGTACTATCCCATTGTGGGTTAGACTGCTTGATCTACCTTTAAGTTGCTGGGAAAATGTTACATTAAGCAGGATAGGTAGTGGAATTGGCAGACCTATCTATGTTGATGAGTGCACCACTGGCATATATAGGATTTCTTATGCGATAATTTTGGTGGAAATGAATGTCCACTAGGGAGCTGCCTACTAGCATAAGACTCCAAGAGCCAAATGGAAGATACTTCGACCAAGTAGTGGAGAATGACTGGAAACCAAAATATTGCCCAACATGTCTGAAATTGGGACAAATCTGCCAAGTAGAGGAGACACAAATGAGATTGGAACAACCCATGAAGGAGAAGATGCAAATACAAAAGCCCAAGAACATGGTATGGATTCAAAGACAATTTTACAATATGGGGAAAGGGCCAGTAGGGGTGTCCAGGTGCAACAACATGTGAATGTGAAACCTGTTGAAGTCCAAAAGGAGATGGAATTGCAACAACAACCAAATATGAAGACAATAAAGGAGAAAAATGTGAGGGAGAATGAAAGGGTACAACATTCTGTGCAGATGCATAATCAGGAGGTTGAATGGACTGCAGCTAGAGGAAAGTCAGCATCAAGAAACAACTATACTATTATGCATAACAGAGTTATCACCACCAATGTGTTTGGTCCATTAGATACTGGTACTAACCAAAACCTTAGACATAATGTTGTTGGCCAAGAGAAGGATCATGAGATGCAGAGGAAAGAAAGGGGAATACTACCTCAACTTGTAACAACATGAAGCTAGTCACATTGAATATCAGGGGGCTCAATAAGGTATATAAGCAGAAAGAGGTAAATAGATTCATTATAGAGAATAAAGTAGGCTTACTAGCTATTATTGAACGCAGAGTTAAGGAATCTTTAGCTCCACAAATTATGAAGATGATTGTTGTAGGTTGGGGAAGCAGTTGCAACTACCAAGCTGATGGGAAAGGCAGAATTTGGGTAATTTGGGACCCAAAGCAATATCATTTCAATACCTTGAGTGTAAGTAGCCAATGTATCTATGGGAGAGTAAATGTCTTTTTTGGCAATATTGAATTTGATTTCTCTGCTATATATGACCTACATACTATACAAGATAGAAGAGATTTATGGAGTGAATTGGAAAGACTTCATAGCACGCAGCAGGGACCATATGTTGCTATCGGAGATTTTAATGCCATCAACAATATTGAGGATAAGTGGAATGGAAGCCCAGTCAACGAAGTGAAAATACAGGACTTCAATGATTTCTTACAAACGACAGGCATGACAGAACTCAAGGCTGTGGGCAGATCTTTTACCTGGACAAACAATCATGTTTATAGTAGAATTGATAGAGCTTTAGTAAATGCTGTTTGGATGCAGAAGTGGCCTCAGTATGAAGCTACTATTCTAGATCCTAATTGTTCTGATCATTCCCCTATTAGTATAAGCTTTGAGGGGTAGGATAAAAAAGGGCCTAAACCATTCAAGTTCTTTAACTATCTGGCAGAGCATCCAGATTTTTTGAAAACTGTAAAGGAGAGATGGGGAGCCAATGATAAGGAAGCCTCTATGTATGACGTGTGGGGAAAATTAAAAAGAGTAAAGTTGGCTCTAAAATAGATGAATAGTACTGAATATAATGGGGTGGATAATAAGGTTAAAGAAGCTCGAACTCAATTGTCTGAACTGCAAAGCCAAATAAGAAATCATATACAACATCAATCTCTATTGCAGGAAGAGAAGCGACTTAAAGAACAAGTAGAGTAGTGGTCTAACATACAAGAAAGTATTACAAGGCAAAAGTCGAGCGTACAATGGCTCAAGTTGGGGGATTCTAACACTGCCTATTTCTTTGCATGTATGAAGAACAGAATAGCCCAAAATTCCATCAGGATCCTTATAAATGCTAATGGTGATATGGTGCAAGATGCAAAAAGGATTGAGGATGAAATAACAGGATACTATAAGCAGCTACTAGGAACATCCACTAGCCAACTTCTATGTGTGCAGTCAGTTGTAATAAGGAAAGGCCCTACTCTGAACAAAGATCAACAACTCCAACTTATAGCTCCCATTACAAGGGAGGAGGTGAATGTAGCAATCCAAGGAATTATTGATCAAAAAGCTCCGGGAAGTGATGGATATAATGCATGCTTTTACAAAAAGGTCTGGCATCTGATTGGGGAGACATAGTTGCAGCTGTAATGAGGTATTTCAATACTTCTACTATGCATAGACCTATAAACTTCACCTCCATTACACTAATTCCTAAAATGAAAAATCCTTCCGCAATCAAAGAGTATAGGCCTATTCTTATGTAATGTCCCCTATAAAATAATATCTAATATCATTACTAATAGATTCCATAAGGTAATAGATCAATTGGTTGACAATAGTCAAGGGGCTTATGTACCAGGGAGGGTTATTACTGATAATGTGATTTTAAGTCATGAGCTAGTGAAAGGTTATGGTAGGAAAAATATTTCTCCCAGTTGTATGATGAAAGTTGACATGCAAAAAACATACGATTCAGTTGAATGGCTGTACTTGGAGAAAATACTGATTGAAATAAATTTTCCTACTCTATTTGTTAAATGGATCATGAACTGCGTCACAACAGGTTCATATTCCATTGTGATTAATGGTAGGCTATCTGAACCTTTTGAAGCCAAAAGAGGACTAAGACAAGGGAATCCTTTATCCCTTACCTATTTGTGCTGGTGATGGAATACTTGAGCAGGCTATTAAAGAATATGAAGAAAACATAGGGTTTCAAATTTCACCCAAAGTGTGAAAAACTACAAGTGGTGCAATTGGGATTTGTAGATTTGCTCCTCTTTTGCAGGGGTGATCTTATGTCTGTTAAGGCAGTTTTTGAATGCTTTCAAAAGTTTTCCCTTGCATATGGATTAGTTGCTAATCTGAACAAAATTTCAGTGTATTTTGGGGGAGTTAGTCAAGATATAAAACAACAAATAGCTGATGTCCTAGGCTTTGCTAAAGGTGAGCTGCCCATTAGGTACCTGGGAGTGCCCCTTACTAGAGAAGATGCTGCAAAGAGTGAACTCATGGACAACTAAAGTTCTATCCTACGCTGAAAGGGTTCAATTACTGAAGAGTGTCTTGTTTTCAAACATGTCCATTATGTGGTAATGCACAGGGGAGTATATCCCATCTGTTTTTCAAATGTGACATTGCAGTTGAGATAAACAAGTCTAGAGTGGGAGGCTGAACTTGACTGGGCTATGACAAATTGCAGCGGAAAGGATGCAAAAGATGAGATATTCAGAATGTTGATGGTTGGTGGGATCTATTATGTATGGCAAGAAAGGAACAACAAGAGTGTTCACCAATACTACCAAGAAAGGATCTATTTGCAATCAATTTGATAATTTTTACTTCTAAACATGAAAATTATCATGTAATTAGTGATTGAATAATTAAATTACCAAAGACTTAAGAAAAAAAAAAAAGAATTACTGATACATAACAAACATAATTTTTGGGGAAAAAAAAAAGAATACTGATAGAGAAGAAAATATTCATAGAAAAAAAATTCAAAAAATAATACATACATTTAATCCTGATTTTGGTCCATCCATAACTACTTCCTCCACATCTTACACAAGAATACTGAAAGTTAAGAAAGATACAATGAGCTATTAGCACAAAAATATTCATGAACTATGTTAAATTAACTCAAATTGCGGCCATTATTCTTTAATGTAGTATCTTCTTTTTCTCCCATCTTACTGATTGAAATCTAATCTAAAAGGTTAAATATATATAACCATCAACAAATTAAAGCCTTATTTTCTTTTCAACATTTGTATCTTAAAGTATAAGCGAGTCATTGTTCCAGCTACAGTCATTGCAACAAATTCTCCAAAACCCTATTGATAATATGGATTAAACACCAATATAAAAGAGGAAATAAGTGTTAGGAAATTATGAATATGTCAATCTGCAACTTATGCACTAATTCATAGCTTATGGATATGTCTTGCAGTTCATGTGGTTATTAGAGTTTAATAGATTCCAAATTATGAGAGAATTAAAGACAACGACTTCTAAACCTAAAAGGAACGAAGAGAATTCATCCTATAAATTTAAAGTTTAGTAGGTTTCGAATTATGAGAAGAAAAGGTCTCCTAAACCTAAAAGAATAGAAAAAAGTACTAAATTTTAGGAATATTATTAAATGTCTATTCCTAAATATTAGAGAAATAATTAAATTATTATTTTGTCTATTGTAAAATCAAGTTTTGAAGGGTATAAAATGCAAATAACATTTCGGTAAGGCCTTCGTACTATTAATATAGTACTCGTCTTAAAATACGCGTGTTGCGCGTGTACATTGTCTCTAATTAGTAAATTATTTTGTAAATCTCATAAACATTACGTATATTAATAAAATAAAACTAAAATAAGTATTTATGTGTTTGGATAGAAGTGTTGGAACTGGTAATAAGCACTTGATGTGTTTGATAAAAAGTGTTGATTAGCTATTCTTTTGTTAAAATGACTAAAATACCCTTGAATATTTTTCAAAAGATTATAAATTAAAAAATTTCTTTGTAAAGAAAATAATTAGCAATAAATATGGAATGAAGGGAAAGTCAAGAAATTATTTTGGGAAAAGTATTTTATGAATTAGAAAATATTATTAAGGATAAATAAGTAAAAGTGTTGGTCAAACTAAAAGTGCTTATAAGCTGAAAACGATAAGTTGGGGGTGACCAGCTTATGATGCTGATTTTAGCTTATAAGCCAATGCTTATAAGTACTTTGGATATTTACCAAATGCGTAGATAAGTCAAAAAGTACTTATAAGCCAGCTTGACCGGCTTATAAGCTTAGCCAAACACCCTCTAAGTCGTTTGTGAAATAAAATGCTTTTCAACTATATTTAAATACTTCAATCAAATAGTACACATATGCAGGGGCGGACCTAGAGCATTGATTATAGGTTTTCGAGAACCCAGTAACTTTTGCATAGACCCTGTATTTATACTAAGAAATTCATTAAATATTTATAAATATCTAACTATAAACCCAAATATTATTACATATTAATTTAAAATTACGGTAGGAACCTCTGGATCCGCATGTGTTCATTTAGGTGATGCAAGTAAGTGCAATAGGAGGAACACAAGAAATATAAAGCTGGAAGAAACTTGAAGATAATCAAAGCATAAGCACCTAAATCTCATAAACTTCTAAGCTATTGTCTTTTCACACGTAGCGTATTGCATTGAACTATGTATTTAAACTCTATTCCTTATTATTGTTTTAGTGTTGGATTCATAATTTTTTATAGAAGCCATAGAGTTTACCATGTAGACGTAAACTTTTATTCATCTAAAAAGATTTTTATACACTCAACACAATTAGATTCTTTCTTAAAGAAGATATTTTCCTTTTTTATTGACTTAAAATATGTTAAGAATGTTGTTATACTTTGAGGACCCTCAGGGCATTCTTTCTTTATTGTCAATTCTCCGATCTTCTGTGTTTGATTATTTGCATTGTTTTTCTTTTTTTCCCTTTGTTGCAAATAGCAAAGTAGATATATATTGATGAATCAGTATGATTCTTTCCCCTTCTTACCGTGTATTGGAAAAAGACATGTTACATGGAAAAAAGAAGGGAAAACTGGTGATACCTTTTTGAGAAATTTATAGTAAATTCAGTAGCAGCACGGTGGCTTCTTTCCCTCTTTCTTCATTGTTGCAAACGCTAATAATGAAAAATATGAATTTAGTGACTTCTATATGGTACCCATCCGATTTTACTGATTAACCGAGACCAGGGTGACGGATTAAAGATCGGTCTCGTAATAGATCAGACCGAGGTATGAGGGTCAGATACCAATTTCGGGATTCGAGGTACCTGTCGAGATCGAGACCAGTACTGATCGAGATCAAATGAGATAGACATCGAGCTAGACCGAAGATGGCATGATAACAGTAAGGCGGGATATCCGCGACTGGTCGAAGAGCATGGCGGAAATCTCTAAACAGATCAAATCAAGAATGGTTATTTAGATAATCATAGGATTTCCTTCTGTAATTAGAGTTGTACCATAAGTAAAAAATTTCTACTATATAAAGAGGAGTTCTAATCATTTGCAATCCATCTTATTCTCGCATATCAACGCAATATAACACTTTTTCTCTCTGAAACTCTCTTTTCCATCAACTTATTTCGTATTTCATAATTTGTTTCTCAATACTGTCAGTTCGAGGGTGTCCAACTCGAGGGCTGAATTGCATTTCAATACTGGTTTGCCTTACTTTATTGTTAATTTCTATTATTAATCATTGCATTTATCAATTGGTGTTAGGTGAAATCGCGTGTCCTTAAAACCACTTATAAGTTTAATTGTTATCCGATTTTTAGGGTACCGTGGGGCTAAAGATAATAGTGATTGCTTAATATTAATTTCGATAACACGCACTTCTTTACGCTTGTTCTCGTAAGTGACTTTGATTTCAGGATCAATATGTCGAACTCACAAGCAGTACCCACACATGCTGACAACAGCCTCGGTTTCCATGGGGAATACGAGAATGTCACCGCCCCAAGGATCAAAGTACCTCGGGTTGGCGTCGAGGGAGTACCAGTTGCAAACCCTGTCAATGTCAGCTCGCACGTCGCCCTAAATGCCAATTTGGGCGTCGACCCCGAAAACAGCGTCCGTAGAGAAGATCAAGATGCACAGGGCCGCGAAGACGACGGAGTTAGCCTTCGATTGATATTTGAAATGCTACAAGCTCAACAGGTTGCCATAGCAAAACTACAAAACCAGAACGGGGCTCCGAGTAGAGCTGAACCCGACCCCTAACTTGAAGTTGTTCACAGGGCCGAATTAGTACCGGAGAGATTGAACACCAAAGAATCGGGGACTGAACCCACCATCATGAAAATTCTCAAGGAGCTCACAAAGCGAATCGAATCAGGAGAAAAGAAGATCGAAGATAATGGAAAAAATGTAGAAACATACAACTCCTGAGTTGACCAAATACCAGGGGCACCACCGATTCTAAAGGGTTTGGATTCAAAGAAGTTCGTGCAGAAGCCTTTACCCCTAAGTGCGACTCTTAAGACCATACCGAAAAAATTTTGCATGCTAGAAATTCCCAAGTATAATGGGACCACCGACCCTAATGAACATGTCACTTCTTATACATGCACAATAAAGAGAAATGACTTAGAGGATGATGAGATTAAGTCGAATCTGGAGAAGAAATTTGGAGAAACTTTATCGAAGGGTGGGATGATATGGTACCACAATTTTCCGCCCAATTCCATTGATTCCTTCGCCATGCTTGCGGATTCCTTCATCAAACCACATGCCGGAGAATTAAAGTTTGCGACTAGGAAGTCGGACCTCTTCAAAGTGAAACAAAAGAACAACAAAATGTTAAGGAAATTTGTATCTCGGTTCCAAATGGAACACATGGACCTATCCCCGATCGCAGATGATTGGGATGTCCAAGCCTTTACGCAAGTTTTGAACGTACGAAGTTCAGTAGCATCATGGCAGCTATAGAAGAATTTAATTGAGTATCTGGCCGTAACCCGGGGTGATGTGCATAATCGGTACCAGTCAAAAATCAGGGTCGAGGATGATCAGTTGGGGACCCGTTCCGGTTCCGTTTATCCAAGCAGGCCCGTCGGTAGAATTCAAAGGGACATCGACAGTGAACCCCAATCAAACAAAAATCGGTATCAACCATAAGGTGCAGATCGTAGAAACAGTGGTATGGACATAACCTTGTTCGAAGTGATCGAAGGAATGATCGAGGACAGAGCTCCCGAGGGCTCATGAGTAAGAGTGGCTTCGATAAATATGTGACAGCTAAGGGAGGAGGTAGCCCGTCTGTTCAACGAGGGCCACCTTCGAGAATTCTTGAGCGACCGAGCTAAAAACCACTTCAGAGACACGGATGCAAACATGAAGAACAAACAGGAAGAGCCACAACACGTGATTCACATGATCATCGGTGGGGTCAATATTCCACAAAGACTCGTATTCAAACGCACCAAGATGTCGATCACCAGGGAAAAATGGACTCGAGACTACGTGCCAGAAGGGACCTTTTCTTTCAATGACGAGGAACCAGAGGGGGTCTCACAACCCCAAAATAATGCACTGGTAATTGTATTGGTAAGAGTTTCACACGTAAGCCAACTTTTGACAACTCAGCCAGTCACGTGGACACAGAAAAATGTGATAGCTGGATGTAATTCTTTGAAGAGATACGGTACAAAGAGGCGCGGTTCAGTAAACCCACGAACTTATCAGCCACGGGAAACTCAACTTGATCAAAACAGAAGAGAGGCACGGTCAGAATGAATCTAGACAAAGCTACGGGCAGATTCAAGGACCCACAATTGATTATTCGAACGTTATGTAACCGAACCCCAATTACCGTTATCCTTTGTAACGCATCATTAATTTCATAATTAGGCATTAATGAGTAACCATAGCAAGAGTCGTACGTTGTAAGAATCTCCTAAATAAGGGAGGGGAATACAGCTTGTAAAGGCATCTGATTCTCGAATACAATTAACTTCGATATTTTATTTCTGTAATACTATCTATTATTGATTTTTCTTCATTACTTTGATTATCAGTAACCCGTATTCATCTTAAAAATAAGCTTTAGTCAAAGGGTCTAATTCTTTGGTTAAACAGGTTGATTCCGTTACCGGGAATATGATAATCTTTGTTTACTTTTCAAGTGATATCCTCTCAATTATGTCAAACTCCAACGACAACAACCAGCAAAGGAGTGGAACCCCAGTTCCATCTCCTTCAGGAACTCCATGTGGTCCGAGGCAACAATCCCCAGAAAGGTCCAATAACAACAATGGTGATAATGGTCAAATTGTAGAACAAGATCGTGTAAAGAAAATGATTGTAGAGTATGTGAGCCAAGCTTTGCAAGAATTTGCGAGAAGATTACCGGCCGCACTACCTACACCGCCAACGCCACCCCCGGATAACACCATCACCATGGAAAATCCTTAGTCTGGGTTGGAAAACTCAGGAAGAGGAGATACTCCTAATGAATCTCTCGAAACGAGACCAGGTATATCTAATATCTCAGAATTACAAAATTTACTGCTAACCATGCAGAAACAGATGAAGGAGCAGAACGACCGCATTGAACAAATTCCTGGAGTACCACCTATTATCAAAGNAAACAAAACAAGAGATTGAATCAGTCCTTGACAGAAAATTTGGGGAAACACTTACCAAAGGAGCCCTAACCTGGTATTCTCTTCTCCCTGAAAATTCTATTGACTATTTCGCTGAGCTTGCAGATTCTCTTATAAAAGCACACTCTGGTGCATAAAAAGTTGAGAAGAGAATGGAAGACATATTCAAAATAAAATAAGGAGACACGGAAATACTCTGTGAGTTTGTAGACAGGTTTCAACGAGAAAGAATGCAGTTACCCAGGGTGCCTAATAATTGGGCAGCCATGGCATTTGCAAGCAACCTAAACGATAAAAGCTCAGAAGCCACGAGACGACTTAAGGAGAGTCTGAGAGAATTCCCCGCTACAACATGGAACGATGTATATAACATATACAGTACTAAACTCAAAATAGAAGAAGATATCATTGCTCGTTCGAGAGATGAAGATCATTCCAGATCCAGACGTCCTGAATCAGATAGAAGATCAGGTAAAAACATGTACGATCCTTACTTAGGACCCTAGGGACGCGATAACCACCCCAGGTTCGAAAACACTAGGTCAGACTATAGACCACAAGGAAGAGACATAGTCTCATCCTCGTCAAGATCCAGAAAATATCAAGATGAACGACCTAGAGGTAGTACCCAAATTGGGGATCATACCCTTAATGTAAGTACTACTGAACTTGTCTCAATATTGAGGAACATGGGAGACAAGGCTAAGTGGCCCAAAGAGATGTGGTCAAATCCAAGCAGAACAAACCCAGATCACTGGTGTGAATTTCACAACGATCATGGGCACAAAAATATGGATTGTAGATTTTTACAAGGTGAAGTAAAAAATTTATTAAAACAGGGCTAACAGAATTGTTTAGTGATAAAGGTAAACAGACATATATGAGGAACAAGCAGGAGCCCCCAAAGCCTCCTTCTCCAAAATGAACCGTCAACGTGATACACGCGGGTGAAGAAGTAAACGAAGTGATTTGCAAAACAACCACAAAGTTCACAATTACACATGGGAAACGGCTCATGAAAATATGGAAGAAGATGATATAACCTTCGATGATGCAGATATCAGTGGATTAATGCTTCCTCACAACTATGCTCTAGTAATATCTTTACTTATTCATGACACTAACGTAAAAAGAATGTTGATTGATCCAGACAGTTCAGTCAATATCATTTTGCTAAGAGTCGTGGAAGAAATGCTACTGGGGAATCAAGTAATCCCAAAAGCGCGAGCCATATCAGGGTTTGATAACTCTACGGTTATAACAAAAGGAGAAATTGAGCTTAGCACTTATGCTGAGGGGGTGATCAAAAGTGCCAGGTTCCAAGTCATCGATACTGACATGGCTTATAACGTGATCATCGGAAGGCCGTGGATCCACGACATGAAAGCGATACCCTCTATGTTGCATCAGGTAATTAAATTCCCCTCTGAATGGGGGATTCAACAAATCAAAGGCGATCAGCAGACCGCAAGAAATATAAACTTTGTGGTACACTACAACAAGAAAATATAGGTGGAAGAATTACGAGATAAGGGAATCTCCCAAGCAGGTAGCGCCGCCCAAATGGGCATGGAAGAAACTACTACCCAAATAGGTAAGAAAGGTATTATTGTTGAAACAGGTACGAAAGAAAATACCTATGATAAGGAGAATCAAGTTATCACGGAAGGTGTACTATACCACATAGATGCAGATTCCAGACGGGACGCATTCGTGAACCGGAGGAAGATGAGCACATCAAAACAACTACGGAAGAGCTCGAAGTTGTTCCATTATCCGAACAAAATCCTAAGTAGAAAGTGTATATAGGCACGAGGATAGGCCCCGCTCAAAGAGGTAAGTTGATTAATTATTTAAAGGCTAACGCATACTGCTTTGCGTGGTCTCACTCAGATATAACAGGCATCCCACCAGAAGTGATGACTCATAAACTAAATGAAGATCTATCCTTCGTACCTGTCAAGAAGAATAAAAGAAATCAAGAACCAAGTGATCGACGAAGAGGTACAGAAACTCTTGAAGATTGGTTCGATATGAGATGTAATGTACCCTAACTGGTTAGCAAACACCGTGGTAGTACCTAAAAAGAATGGCAAGTGGAGAGTATGCGTAGATTATACTGACTTAAATAAAACATGCCCCAAAGATTCATTCCCATTTCCGCATATAGATCAAATGATTGATGCCACAGCAGGTCATGTATTATTAAGCTTCTTAGATGTATATTCTGGTTATAATCATATTAAAATGAATCCCTCAGATGAGGAAAAAACTTCCTTCATTACAAACATGAGGACTTACTGTTATAAAGTTATGCCTTTTGGCTTAAAAAATGCTGGAGCCACCTATCAAAGGTTAGTGACTAAAATGTTCCAAGAACATCTTGGAAAGACGATGGAAGTCTATATTGATGATATGTTGGTAAAATCAACACAAGCACAAGACCATTTCCAGCATCTCTCTACTGCTTTTGATATTTTACGCAGGTATAATATGAAGTTAAATCCAGAGAAATGCGCTTTTAGAGTGCAATCAGGCAAATTTTTGGGTTTCCTTGTATCAAACAGAGGAATAGAGGTAAATCCCGCTCAAATTAAAGCTATAGAGGAAATACCTGATATTTTAACAAATAAAAAGGAAGTTCAAAGACAGACATGGAGAATACCAGCTTTAGGTAGTTTTATTTCTAAATCTTCCAAAAAAAAATTTAAATTCTTCTCAGTTCTCAAAAAGCAGAATTAGTTCGACTGAACTGAAGAATGTCAGCAAGACCTCAAGAATATGAAGATTTATCTATCGAAACCACCACTACTTTCAAATCCAAAAGAAGGGGAAAGATTGTACATCTACTTGGTTGTCTCAGAAATTGTTGTAAGTGCAGTATTTGTAAGAGAAGAAAAAGGTAAACAATCACTTGTCTATTATGTAAGTAAAACTTTGCTAGATGCTGAGACTAGATATCCACATCTAGAAAAGTTAGCCTTAGCTTTAATAATGGCATCTAAAAAATTACGACCCTATTTTTAATGCCACCCAATCACCGTTGTGACCTCATATCCTTTAAGACATATTCTGCATAAACAGGAATTGTCAGGAAAATTAGCCAAGTGGGCCATAGAATTAAGCGATCATGAAATAATCTATCAACCTAGGACTGCAATTAAGTCTCAAATACTAGCTGATTTTATTGCTGACTTTAGTAATAGCATTGTATCTGAAGTAGAAAAAGAGTTACAACTCTTTAACGGTGTTAATCCAGGCCTATGGACCTTGTTCACCGATGATTCTTTAAATATAAAAGGCACCAGCTTAGGCATAGTCTTGATATCACCAACGGGTGAAAAGACACGGCAAGCTATCAAGTGTTGTCATATAACTAATAATGAAGTAGAGTACGAAGCTGTTATTGCAGGGCTTGAACTCGCACGGGAGCTCTCAATCGAGCAAATTGTGATCAACAGCGACTCCAAACTGGTAGTAAATCAGATATAGGGGACTTACATCGCTCGAGAGACTAGAATGCAACAGTATCTTGAAAAAGCACGAGAGCTCGTGAGACAATTCAAAACATGGAAGGTAATGCAAATACCTAGAGAGAAAAATGCAGAAGCAGATGCGTTAGCTAACCTCGCAGCAGTCGTGGAAGTAACGAACAAAGACAGTACAATTATCGTTCAACTATTCCATTCAATAATAGACCAGGACAGGAATGAGGTAACTTTCAACAACCTAACCTGGGACTGGAGAAACGAACTTCTTAATTTTTTTAAGAACGGCACCATACCTGAAGACAGGAAATCAGCTCAAGCACTTCGCCGCAAAGCTGCATGGTTCTGCCTTATTCGAAACTCACTTTATCGCAAGATATTCGGAGGATCCCTAGCTAAATGCCTCGGACCTAACCAAACGGAATTTGTGATGAAAGAAGTC
>ML353143.1:2383-14857 GCA_005239505.1 Nicotiana paniculata
CCGAATAAAAAAAAAAAATTGTTTTTTTTTTGTTATTTATATTATTGTTTTCTAATTACCCATACCCATTAAACCCAACCCCATCCACACTAACACTATAACCCATCTTCTACCCAAATACCCACACCCCAAAAGAAAGAACACAAACACTCTCCTCCTTCCTCTCTCTCTCTCTCTAACCGTCGACCATCCACCCCCCTCCCCAATAATTTTTAATTTTCATCTTGTTTTTCTTTCTTCAATCTCCAGGTATGTTTTTATTATTCTTTTATGTTTTTAGTGTAGTATCCATGGTAATTCCCATCCCCCATGAGCCCTAACTCCCAATTTTTCCTTTTATGCAATTATAAGACGATTTTGGTGGTTGGCTTTGTTGTTGATTGTGTTGTGATGATTTTATAGATGGAGTAGTAAAATTTAAAGTCCCTCTACTCTATTTAAAAATTTTGGGATGGCCATTCTCTTCCACCATTGTTGAAATCTAGAGCTCACAATTTATGCCCACAAGGTGTTTGTGAATATGCTTGAGTGAAGTTCTAGGCACACCGGTGAAGTCTTGAGTAACCGAGTGTCTTGTAATTGAACTTGGGATAAGTGTGGGGTGTGTAGGAATGTGATACATGTTAAAAGTTGAGCTTGAAAGTGAAAAATCATGTCTTTACACCATGTGTATTATGTATTATATGTGTTAACTTGTTGTAGAAAGTAGTTATGTAGTGTAGTCTTGTAGTTTTTATAAGGAAGTGCAACATGCTATTGCCATGATAAATGTGAATTCATGTGGCCATAATCACACATTTTTTGAATGACTTGGGGAAGTCTTGAGTACCCATAGCTTTGGGAGGCGACACTTGCACTTTATAGCATAAAAATAATAAAATCATGAAAGAAAGTGTCAATTACACCTTTGGTTTTAAGTGTGCGATCCTTGTAGGACGGGAACCACAACCTTAGGTACGATGTTTATCAAGTCTCATGAACGTGTTTTCATGGTGTTGCAGGATTTCACATGGCTCGTGATAACACAACTAAGGGAAAAGGCATTGGCAAATCCTCCTCCATCTCTCCGGCCACCAAGAAAAGGAAGCAAGGAGATGGCCCTTCTCGCCTAGCCAAAGGCAAGAAATTGGCCGAAAGCTCACACCCTGCAACTTTGAGACCTAGACCCCGGTTGGACTTATTAGATGATGCGGCGGTTGCATGGCACATGGACTTTGTGCCAAAGGGACGGTATATATCCGAGGTAGGGATCAACACTAAAGCCTTGGAGCAGAACTTTCCTGAAGTCATGAGCCAACTCCGTGCAAGGCACATGGAGAAGATATTGGCATGACCCGGCAAGGCAAATTTGAGTATGATACTGAACTTTATGCCAATTGGCATGACGGGCATGCTACTTCAAGTGTACGGGGGATTGAGATCAAAATGCACCGCACAGACATCTGCCATTACTTGGGGGTTGAAGATATTGACCCCACGAGGCTTAAAAAATTCGTCAAGAGCCCCAAATATAAATTGATCCGTCACACTTTGTGTGGCGTTGAATCGACTACCAAATGGGTTAAACAACATGGCACTCTTCATCTTCATATGGTCTGGTCAGAATTTAACAAGATTGCCAAGGTGTGGAAAAATTTTGTACAAGCACGCCTCATGCCCGCCGAGCATATCAGCGACTGCACTCGTGCTCGAGTGCGTGTCATTTATTTTTTTATGACAGGACGATCCATAAATGTGGGTGAATTGATGTTGGGTGAGATGGCACGTACGAGGTTTGGGCGGAAAATCAGGCGGCTTTTCTTTGGAAACTCGCTCATTAAGTATATGCTAGACCTAGGGTGCCTGAGTACCCAGGGTATGATGAAGTGGTGGAGGCGTCCCCCGGGCTTATGGACATTACTATACTATTGGAGCCAGCATCCAAGCTCACGCCAGCTGCACGCTATGAAAGGGATGAGAGCTTCAGTAGGTACATTTATAGAACTATGAACTTCTTGATGTGTAAAGCAGGTGCTACGGACGTGGAGCGTATGGAATTGCGTAGTGAGTTGTCCAGTTCTGCAAAGGAAATGTTGGGGATTGAACCTGGCATCCCCGTTCATTCTTCTGAGGATGTGAACACAGTCCGCGGCTCGGACTCAGAAGATGAGGGGGGGTGAAGGGGTTACTGGACTCCGAGCAGTAGTTCCTCTAGGCCTTGATGACGATGAGCCTGCAGATGCTGCCCTGGAGACTTCCGATTGACAGGGAGCATTTCTTTTCACCCTACTGTGTTTTGTTAATTTTCATATGCATCGGGACTATGCATGCGATAAGTGTGGGGTGGGGAGTATGCTACTTGTAATGTTGTTATATAATTGTATAGTTATAATTTTTTTTAGCATTAATTATGTTCTGTTTTAGTAGTAGTCGCATTTTCACTATTTTTCGTTTTAGTTAATTGTTAATTTTAGTTAGTTCAAAACAAGAAAAAGAAATATATATATATATATATAGAAAACTCTCGGATATTTCCTGACGATGGATCTATGGGATAATTTTCTTGAGGGAAAAAGTCCGATTTAAAAATACCATAAAGTTTTTTTTAATTTTATTTTATTTATTTTTTTAGGCCAGGTAGGTAGTATCCCTTCATTTTTATTTGGGCGCCGGTTCTTTTCCAAGAGTGTAGCTCGAACCGGGCGACTTTAATTTTTTTTTTAGAGTAGTTAGGAAGAAGCTGAGTTACTTAGAAATACCCTATGACACGTTTGATGCCGGCATATTAGGTTATGACATACATTCTTCTTTCCCTTGTATTTGGTTTGACATGTGATGCCTGAGTAAAAATAAATAGCCTATTTTGTGACGCCTTAGCTCGGTTGCTTGACTTGTATGCCACATAGTGTGATATTGCTTAATTCTCTCAATTTTGTGTGTTTGCTTGACTTGAGAGTTGAATAAAACCATTGTAATTGAGTCATGTGAAATGTGTGAGTGAGGTTTAGTGATTTTCTATGCTATCCTGTGTTGTCTAAAACTTGCCCCGTGTGTTAATCGAAGCGAAATTGTAGGTTATGCTAGTCTAGGAAATGACGTAGGCCTTTTCTTGCTTGATCATGGATGTGCTTGTCACATAAGAATTAAATTTTCCATTGCTAGCACCTTTGAGCCTTTTGACCTTTTCTTTGGTACCACATTACAAGTCGTACCCCTATTTTGTTCTTAAATTGAGATTTTTGCACCTTACCTCCTAAGGCACTTAGTCGCTAAAAGAAGTAAAGTGAGATATTGGGGAGTAGCTTTTGAGTGGAGCCATGGAAAGACCTGTTAGTGCACTAAAAAAAGTATTCAAAAGTCACTAGCCATTGAATCTTCATGTATGGAGTGTGTGTAGGAAAGAAAAAAAAAATGATAGTAAAAGTATGTACAAAAAGATACACACCTCTAATTTTGATTAATTTGTGCTAGTGAAAATATAGAAGTGCTTAATTAAAAAAAGGGCTATGTTGAATATGAATTGTGAAAAGGAAATTGGTTGAGAAGAATATGTGTTGATTATTGAAGGTAGTGTATTAAAGTGCTTAGGATGGTTAATCACTATTCCTAAATATATCCTACCCGTCCCTTAGCCTACATTACAACCTTAAAAGTCCTAATTGATCCTAGATTTGGCTAACTTGAATTAGTGGAGATCCACACTACGGGCAAGATTATGGTACGATCACGGGATGCATATGAATTCTTTGTGAGAGTGAGTGAATTTTTTCACTTGTGTGATGTCCTTAAATTATGTTCAAAAGCATATTTGAATGTGTGGTCTAGTTATATTCACTCTTTTGTTGTTGGTGAAGGCACATGATCTCATGAATGATTGATAATGTTGTAAACTTTCTTGTTAGGTTGGTGCATGAATTGAGAGGGATTAGTGGTTGCAAGTCGACTCTTGAGGTTGGGTGGTTGCAATTAGGTTGTTGGTATAATTGATTAAATTATTATACTTGAGCATGTTAAGAAGGGGAAGAATGTGAAATGTTGTATGTTCATACTTGATTGCCGGTATCGATCATGGTTAAGGGGTAAGGTGTGTGATTGAAAAGTAAAATACTCCTTGATAATGAACTTGGTACGTGTTGAAGGGTAGTAGATTGTCCCATTGCTTGAGGACGAACAAAAGTCTAAGTGTGGGGTGTTGATATTTAGCTTAAAGTGTATATATTTCTATGTATATCGCCATATTTTACTCTTGTTTCGTGAGTTTTAGATGATAAATATGATGATTTATATTAATTTGAAGTGCTTTTATGTGTAGGAGTGATTCGGGATCAATCGAGGATTAGAGCAAAAACGGACGAAATCGGGAATTTTGGGATTTTGGGCGCCACAGGCAGAGCTGGGCGCCACCTGTGGCGCTGGAGGCAGAGAAGTTTTCAAGGGCAGCGCCCGACGCTGGCCAGGGCGCTGGTGACGTGAGATTTTCCTGTTTTGCCCGGGACATTGTTATTTCGGCCCTAACCCTACCCAACACGTACAAAAGGAATTCTAAGCTTATTTTTTAGGGATTCATGCCACTTTGGAGAGAATATACACACGGAATTTCTAGGGAGCGAAGGATTATCAGTTTTCTTCATCTTGTTCTAGTATTTACAATTAATTCAACACTTATGCAATTGTTTGATTTTAGCATGAGTGGCTAAACACCCATTGTTCTGTGGTTGTGGTTTAGCCATGAATNATTTAATTGATTAATTGTCTGGCCAACAGTTAGGTTCTATATACTATCTATGTTATGCTTGGGAAAGCCGTATATAGATTAGAGAAGAATTGAAGAGAGCGCGATCTTAACCCTTCAGGGGAGCAGATTTGTGGTTAGGATAGGAATATACCTAGTCACCGTGCTTAATTAAATATCGTAATCTTAGTGCGTTCTAATAGATTAATTTCATAGGAATATAGGCGTTAATCTATTGAGAATAGGCGAGTAGTGCTTCGGGAGAAGGCTATGAGAGCATTTATCGATTAATTAGGAACCATGAGTGAATTATATGAAAGAGAGAGTTAATTAGAATGCAATACGAGTGGTGAATTGATCACAACCCTAGAATATTTGTCTCTATTGAATACACAACAATCAACTCGTTACTTGATAATTAGTTATTTCATAGAATCGTAGTATATAATAGTTACATTCCTGGACTTTATTTTGGCTTGATTAAATAACAATTAGAGTGATTTGGCAAGTAGTTTACACAAGTCCCTGTGGGTTCGACATTCGATTTAACATTATATTACTTGCTACGACCACGTATACTTGCGTGTGCGTTTGGGATCAACAAATTTAACCAAAACAATGTCGAATCTTCACCAAATTCTTTCAAATTTGAAATATTCCCAATTATTTGCAATATCATCTAACCAAACAAATGATAATTTTGCAAAATTTAATTTCTAAATTCAAAGCTTTGAAGATTTTAATGGTTCACAATGGAGTTTAGACTCATGATTTTCATGTTCTGTTGGCCCTTAAATTTAGCCAACATCCAAATTAGCAAAAACCGGAGAAGATTTTGAAGGTCTATTTCATATTTTCTTATGGAAAAACTGAAAATTCAAGAAGTTCATTGAAATTTTCAAATAGCTAACACGGTTAATTCTATATTAGTTTGAAAAATTAGTGCATTATTTTATACTATTCTGGAATATCTAATCTATATTTTGTGGATAGATTTCTAACTTGAAGCGGCAGCAAAGTAACAGAGCTACAAAAATTTGAGAACAAATAGCAAAGGCAAGAAAATGGAAAGATTGGGGTCTAATACATTATTTCGTATATAAATAAATTAACTTGTAATTAAGTTAAAACTTATATTGAGGTAATAAGTACCAATAGTAGTATAGAAAAGTGAAAATCACAAATTTGTTTACAATAGGGATTGGAAAAGGGTGATTTACAAACAAGAAAAAAGATCTTTCGCTCCAACTATTTAGATTGTGATCCCGTTGAGAAAAATTCTCAGAAAATAGCCTTCACGCCAGAATTTGAAAGCACGCTGCTAACGCTCGCCTAATTCTTATGGTGATCGTCAAAATTTCTAATAAAAAATGCTGGTTATCACGTCAAGATTTTCGGCCAAATCATAGTGATCACTATAATTGTTATGGTGACAATTAGAATTTCTGGTCAAATTCTGCCGATCAGCCATAAGCATCTTAGGGTGATCATCATCAGAATTGACCACAAACCCGACAAAACTGTATTTGTGGAAAAAAGATGTCACGCGTGGAACCTTATTGAGCTGACAAAACACGATACAAGGAATAATAGGGAAGTGACAACTGACATATTTCATTAATAAAATATATGAATCAAGGAAGATGCGGAGTAAATACCCACGAGACAGTAAAAAACAAATGATCAAGCCTAGATAGCTGTTGAAGAAGCACGAGCGGAACGAATCAAGACTAAAAAGAAGGAAGATTCATGAACCTGCAATTAATAAGGAAAGACAATCAGAATCGTTACAAATCCCTTACAGTTACAAATGAGTCAGTTATGATTATCAACTTTAATGAGCCATTAATGCTCATGAATTCTTCATAAATAGGGAGAAAAGTTATATTTGGACATTCCTATATAAGGATACAGAATCACACTTGTAAGGACAAGTTCCAAGCACTATTGAAATACACTTGCATTTTCTTGCTTCTTTTGAGGAATCGATTAACATTTTCATTCCTTCTTTCTTTTCTGCTAATTCATATCATTATTTTTATTTCTTTTCAAGAGAATTATTGAAGAAGTAAGGAATTATTTGGTTATCAGTAACCCGATTTCTTCTAAATATATGCTTTGACTAAAAATTCTATTTTTTGGTTAAACAAATTGGTTCCGTTACCGGGAATCTGATAATCTTTTTACTTTCCAAGTCCTGCTTCCTCACAACCAAATTATATCAACTGGTAACGGAAATAACCAACAGGAGAGAGGAACTCCACCAATCCCTTCACCACAAGAATCTCCTCGACAGTCTCGAGAGGGAACACCTGAAAGATCAACATCATACACGAATGATTATCAAGGGGACGAGCAGACTGTTGAACAAGATGCTTTAAAATAATTGATCGCAGAACACGTGAACAGTGTTCTCCAAGCTTTTATTAGGGGATCGCCAACTGCACTGCCAACTCCTCCTCCAAAAAATACCGTAACCATAAAACCCACGCTCGGTGCTTGCCAATTCAGGAAGCGGAGGGACTCCCAATGAATCCCGTGATGGAAGATCAGGTACACCAAATAACTTTGATTTACAAAATTTGGTACTAACTTTGCAGAAACAGCTGAAAGAGCAAAATGATCGCATAGAACGAATACCTGGTGTACTACCCGTGATTAAATGAGTGGATATTGATAAATATTCACAGCAACCTTGGAATCCAAGTGCGGCTCCTCTGCTTATCCCTAAAAAGTTTAAAATGCATGATATCCCAAAATATAATAGAACAACCGACTCACGAGATCATGTAACTGCATTTACAACGGGCATAAAGGGCAATGATTTAATCAAGAAGGAAATTGAATTAATTTTGGTCAAAATTTTTGAAGAAACACTCACGAAAGGGGCATTAACATGGTATTCTCTTTTACTTGAAAACTCTATCGATTCTTTTGCTGAGCTTGCAAATTCATTCATAAAAGCACATTCGGGGGCTTAGAAGGTTGAAAAAAAGGATGGAAGACATATTTAAGGTAAAACTAGGGGATACTGAGTTACTCAGGGAATTCGTGGATAGATTTCAACGTGAAAGGATGATGCTACCACGAGGACCTAATAATTGGGCAGCTATGGCGTTCGCAAGCAATTTAAATGAAAAGAGTTCAGAAGCCACGAGAAGACCTAAGGAAAGTTTGCGAGAATTTCCTGCTACAACATGGAATGATATGTACAACAGGTACAATACGAAGCTGCGGATAGAAGAAGACACGGTTACACAGTCAAGGGTTGATGAAAGAACAAGTTCGAGATGATTAGAATCTGAAAAAAGGTCCGGCAAAAACAGGTACGAACCTTACATGGAACCTGCGGGACGGAATTCACGGTCTAAACAAGAAAACATACGGTATGACCCTAGATCAAGGCACAAAGATGTGGGTTCATCATCCAAGTTTAGAAAAGGACGAGATGTGCGAGACAGTGATTCTAACACAAACGCAAGGATTGGTGACTACAGTTTTAATGTTAGCACTTCCGAGTTGGTAGCTGTTTTAAGAAGTGAGATAAGGTACAGTGGCCTAAAGAAATGAGATCAAACCCGAGCAGAAGAAATCTAGATTTCTGGTGTGAGTTTCATAACGATCATGGCCATAAAACAACAGATTGTAGATTATTACAAGGTGAAGTAGAGAATTTGTTAAAGTAGGGTTATTTAAATGACTTTTTCAGTGAGAAAGGTAGGCAAGCCTATATGAAGAATAGACAAGAGCCTCCGAAACCTCCGTCTCCAAAAAGAACAGTCAACGTGATAAGCGAGGGAGAAGAGGTCAATGGTATGACATATATGGCCGCAAAAAAGATGTCGAAAGTCACGGTTACTTATGGAAAGCGAGTTCGCCATGTTTTGGATGAAGACATCATAACATTTGATGATGCAGATGCAGATGGCTTGATAATTCCTCACAATGATGCGCTGGTAATATCTTTACTTGTACATGGTACTAATGTAAAACGAGTTTTTTTTGATCCAGGAAGCTCCGTAAATGTTATTCTTCTAAGAGTGGTGAATGAAATGCAAGCTGACGATAAGATGGTACCAAAAACACGTTCTTTATCTGGATTCGATAATTCAACTGTTATCACAAAAGGGGAAATAGTGCTTACCATATTTGCAGAGAGAGTTATCAAGGATACAAAATTCCAGGTGACAACACTGACATGGCTCATAATGTGATTCTTGGAAGGCCATGGATTTATAATATGGATGTTGTACCGTCTACGTTACAAGTCATTAAGTTTCCTTCACAAAGGGGGATTCGACAAATCCACAGAGAACATCAGCCTTCTAAAAATATCAATTCAGTGACAGATTCAAGCACAACGAACGATGATACGAATGAGAATCCAGTTGAGGATATAATAATACAAACCTAAGCTGAAAGCGGTTCAGGGTAGACGGATGTAGATTCAAGACCCGATGTCATTCAAGAGCCAGAAGAGAATGAAAACATCAAAACAACGAGTGCAGAACTCGAGGCTATCACACTATTCAAGCAATGGCCAGACCAAAAAGTTTACATTGAAACGAAATTGAGCCCGAGAATGAAAGGATTAGTCAAATTTTTAGAAGCTAACAGAGAGTGCTTTGCTTGGTCGCATTCAGATATGACAGGTATACCACCAAAGGTGATGACCCACAAACTGAATGAAGATCCATTCTACCCACCAGTCAAGCAAAAGAAAAGGAAGCAAGGGTCCTTCAAAAACCAAGTAATTGAGGATGAGGTACAAAAACTTTTAAAAATCGGATCAATACGGGAGGTAAAATACCCAAACTGGTTAGCTAATACTATGGTAGTTCCAAAAAAGAATGGAAAATGGCGGGTAGATTATACTAATCTAAATAAAGCTTGTCCAAAAGATTCATTTCCTTTACCCCATATAGATCAAATAATTGATTCTACCACAGGTCATGAGTTGTTGAGTTTTTAAGATGCATATTCAGGTTATAATCAAATAAAGATGGATCTCCTAGATGAAAAAACCCCTCATTTATTACAAACAGGGGGACTTATTGTTACAAAGTTATTCCCTTTGTGTTGACCCAAGTCACTGCATGGTTTTGAAGATTGAAAAATGCCTACCCAGTTGAACCAAGTCCATCAGGACAAACATACTCGAACGAACCAATTGGCACAAGAACAATACATGCACAGGAGATAAACATGATCTGTGAATTATCCATGAACTAAGAGGTTGTCTCCTAATGCGAAAAGGTTTCAAATTGATAAGAGGTTAGAATTCGAGTTCATCAAGGATAGAAACAAAGGAAGGAAGTTGAGATAAATACAAACTCTTCCACCAAGGAAGAACATTAGAACTAAACAAGAACATCTCAATTTCTGGCGCTATATAATGCTGAAGTATTCCTACTGAAGAAATGATCGCACAAAGACAGAATTGAAACAAGAACTGAAAGAAAAATTACCAGAGAAATTTTGCAAGCAGAATCCTTGTGCAAAACAAAGGCTACTAACCAGCTAGAAGAACCAGTTCCATCTGTTTGTCTTTCGAGTCTAGTTGGTTGTAGTAGGTGATTTAATATTGTATCTTTAAGCTTTATTAGAAGAAATTGTAATAGGTACACACTGTTCAAGTTAGAGTTAACCTGAAGCTTGTCGCAATTAGCTAGAGGCTAGTTTGCTACAAAGGGATTAGAGTTAGTCCTAGGTTTACAAAAGAGTTTATTTTGTAAATGTTGTTTGGCTCAGAGTTGTAGTGAAGAGTTTGGGAAAATCCTACGTAGGAGTAGGTCGTGGTTTTTTCACCTTTTAAGCCAGGTGTTTTCCACGTAAAAAATCTCTGTGTTTTTACTTTACTACATTTATTATTCCGCACCAGTAGAAGTTCGAACACCAAGAAGAACCAAGTTCTTCTAGAGAGACAGCACTCGAAAATTGGGTACCACACAAATTAACCTATCTTCTTGTGTGGTATTGACGTCTAAAACATCAATTGGTATCAGAGCAGGTTATCCTTGAAAGGCTAACACCTTGGAGAAGATCAAGATGAGTGCAACACCTGGAAACGAGGAAGGTCAATCAACTGCAAGGACACCACTCTTCAATGGCCAGTATTACTCTTGGTGAAAAAATAGGATGAAAGACCACCTGATTGGAGAAGACTATGAACTCTGGGACATAGTCACGGATGGTTCTCTAGCTACCATGATTAAGATTGCGACTAGACCTGACTGCATTGTTGAGGATCTGAAGAAATGGGAGAAGAATGCAAAGGCCAAGAAGTGGCTAGTGTGTGGACTAGGTCCAGACGAGTATAGCAGAATCCAAAGCTGCACAACTGCCAAAGAAATCTGGGATACCTTGCAAGTAGCCCATAAAGGAACACCTCAGGTAAAAAGATCAAGAGGTACTCTACTATACTCACAGTATGAAAACTTCACTATGAAAGAAGGAGAGACAATCCAAGAGATGTACACAAGGTTCACAACTTTCACAAATGAACTTAAGTCTCTTGGTAGAGTCATTCTTTAAGAGGACAGGGTAGAGAAGATCCTGACAAGGGTCTTACCAATCTCCTGGGAAAGAAAAATCACTGCTATCTAGGAATCCAAAAATATGGCAACCCTCATATTGGATGAACTAATTCGAAACCTTACTGCCTATGAACTTAGAAGGCAGCCAATGAAGATGGATGGTCCAAAGAAGGAGAGGAGTCTAGCACTGAGAATCACTAAGGGAGCAGATCTTGAGGAAGATGAGATGGCCATGAATACCAAAGAATTCAAAAACTTCCTCATAAGGAATAAGGGCATCTCTAGAAGAGGAAATTACAACAAAGCAAAAGCTCCAGAAAGGCCAACCAACGAGGGATGCTACAAGTGTGGAAAGACTGACCACCTTATCAAGAACTGTCCTCAGTGGGAGGTGGAATGGAAAAAGGAGAGATATGAAAGAAGGAACAGGAAGAAGGAACTGGTCCAACCCAAGAAAACCACAACAAAAGCTCTAGTTGCTGCTTGGGGGGAAAGTTCAGATGAAGAATCAGAAGATGGTGAGAATGAAGATCAGGCGCTCATGGCAATTGGAGAATCCGATGAGGAATCACATGAAGAACCAGAGGTAAGTATCTCCCATCTTAAAAATAAAATAAAGTTCCTATCTAAGGAAAAACTCTCTGAGTTGCTACTTGATTTCATGGATGATTCCGAAGAAACAACCAAAGAGAAGGAACAACTCTTTAAAGAATGTGAAATGCTAAAAGCAAAATGCATGAACCTGGAAATCAGAGTAAGTGAATCTAAAAAGAAAAACACTGTCTTGTTGAACCAGGTTCATCCACTTGAAACTGAGATTCTAGAACTAAAATTTGAAAACTTAAAGCTACAGCTAGGATCTAGTAAAAAATTTGTTGATAATTCTCATATCATGTTAGAAGAAAATGTGGAAAAACTAAAAGATAAGATGTATGCTAAGGACAAATAGATAATAACACTTAAAGAAGAACTTGGCAAAGTCAAACATGAATCAGATCGAACTTGTAAATGGAATAAATCCTTTGATGCCCAGACATGGCTTCAAGAGAATCATGGTAGCAACCAGGGAGGGCTTGGATTTGGGAGTCAATTGCCCAAGTGGGATCCCAAAAGCAAGTATCTCACTCTCCCTAAGAATAAAATCTGCACCCACTGTGGTAAGAATGACCACTACAAAATTGAGTGTACTGCAAAAGAGCAGGCCAATCGAAGAAATGAGAGTTTTGT
>ML353145.1:0-10011 GCA_005239505.1 Nicotiana paniculata
TTCAGGGAGTGTCATTGTGGTCAGATGATGAATTATGCAGTGCATGGTGCTAATTCAGCAAAATTATGCAGTCATGTTTTGGTACCTCGTGTGATAGTTGATACGGTGATTATATATTGGAAATAGGTCTGACAGCGAAATTTCAAGTGTTGGAACTGGGTTCTGAGCTTATTGTATGGATAAAAGAAAAAATCCTTAGATTTGATCAAGCTAATGTACTCAACTGGGATGTGGTAGAACGGGCAGGTGCTCGAGGTGTTAAACAGTGATTTCAGATAACTCCAAAGCAGTTCTTAGCACGTTCGAGGACGAAGGTCTGTTTAAGTGGGGGAGAATGTAACGACCCGACCGGTCGTTTCGAGATCTAGCGTGTCGTTCAGCGGTTTGAAGTCATGAACAACTCCATTTCAGGTATTATGACTTGTGGGCATGGTCGGAGTTGAATTTCGGGAAGTTCGGAGTCAAATTGGAAAGAAAATTCTCATTTCAGAAGATTTAAGTTGGAGAAATTGATTAAGATTGGAATTTTGAGTAAACGACCTATGAATCCGGATTTGAAGGTTCCTGCAGGTTTGTATGATGATTTTGGACTTGGGCGTATGTCCGTATCGGGCTTTGGATAACCCAGGAGCGTTTCGGCGTATATTATGGAAGTTAGCATTTTAGAAAAATTTCCTAAGTTTGGCTAGAAGCGCATTTTAGTGATGTAGATGTCCGTTTGGGATTCCGAGTCTGGGAATAGCTCCGTATGGTGATTCTGGAGTTGGGAGCGCGATCGGAAGTGAATTCGGACGTCCGTAGGTTATTTTGAGGTCATTTGGCTAAAGATAGAAATTTGAAGGTTTTTGAGAAATTCGACCGGAAGTGGAAATTTGGATATCGGGGTCGGAATGCGATTCCGGAAGTTGGATAAGGTCCTTAATGTCAAATATGACTTGCGTACAAATTTGGGGTCAATCGTACGTGATTTGATAAGTTTTGGCATCAGATGTGGAAGTTTGAAATTTCAAGTTCTTAAATTTTGAATTTTAGTGCGATCCATGGTTTCGATGTTGTTTGATGTGATTTGAGGCCTCGAGCAAGTCCGCATTATGTTTTGGAACAAGTTGGTGTAATTGGACAGGGTCCCGAGGTCCTCGGGTGGATTCCAGGTGGTTAACGGATCAAGTTTGGAGTTTGAAGAAGTGCTGAGATTGCTGTCATCTGGTGTGACCGCACCTGCGAGGATTTGGCCGCAGGTGCGAAGCCGCAGGTGCGACTTTGGCGCCGCAGGTGCGAGATTTTGGTGGCTTGGCTGGGAGCGCATGTGCGATGTAATTTCCGCACCTGCGAAGGCGCAGATGTGGGCGATGGGGCACAGGTGCGAGTTTTGGCTGGAGCTGAGGAAGCCGCAGGTGCACGATGAGGATCGCAGGTGCGGAAATGAGGCTGGACAGATTGTTTCTAAAACGGGATTTCTTGGCCATTTCTTCATTATTTCACTTGGCATGGGCGATTGTGGGGAGCTTCAAGGAGGGGTTTTCATCAAGGATCACAAAGTAAGTTATTCCCACTCATCTCAAGTTAAATACAAGGTATATGCATGGATTAAAACATGAAAAATTGTGGAAAATTGGGAATTTTGAAGAAAACCTAGAAAATTTGGTAATTTGGATTTTAGCCACGAATTGAGCATGAATGTTTGAGTAAATTATATATTTGAACTAGTAAAGCTATGGGTAGAATTTATCTTCGAGAAATTTCGGATTCCAGGCACGTGGGCCCGAGGGAATTTTGGTCAATTCCTTGAGCGGAGATAGGAGTTTATATAAGTTGAATGGTTAACAAATATTAGAGTATATTTTCATTGGTTTTCCGTTATTTGGTTAGTTTTGGGGCGTTATGCATCAATTAAAATCGTCGGAAGGGGTTGGGAGCTGGTTATGGAATTTCGGAGCGAGGTAAGTCTCCTTTCTAACTTTGTGAGGGGGAATTGTCCCCATAGGTGAACTAAATGAATACATGCTATTACTTGCGGGGGCTACATATGCACGAGGTGACGGGAGTCCGTGCGTAGCTACTAATATGCTTATGTTCGGGTAGTCTAAGACCCACTAGCATGCCTTATCTGTTGTACTTGTGATCTTGCCAGTAATATTAGACCGCTAATAAGATCGAAATAGTAATTGAATATCTAAGAAGACTAGAGTTCATTTTCTTAATCATCTAGAAAGAGAATTGATTCCTCCGTGGATAATTGTATTCTTGATAAGGTTATATTATTGAACTTGGCAAATGAGTTTCAAAACAAAGATTTAAATGCTATTTTTCTTGTTTCCTTAAGAAGAATTTTACCACTTTCCTGAGTAACTGCTTTCTTGATAAAAATGCAGATTTATTATGTGAATATGTGTACATATGAGCACCCGAGTCGCGTGTATGATTCGCGAGCAGGTTAGCCTTATTATTATTATTATGTTGACCGCGTCGCATGACCGATTCGCGAGCGGGGAAAATAGATGCATCTATGATACGAGCCGTTCGACCCTTGGCAGTGCACAATTTATTATTGTTGGTCCGCGCCGTTCGACCCTCGGCACTTTGTTTGCGCATGATAATTGTTGCGTATTTCCTGTGATTTATACATGTTTATCGGCCTAAGGAAATTCTTAATTGCCAGTTAAAAAGAAGAAGAATTGATGTGTAAAATGTGAAGTAAGTCTGATGTTCCTTATCCCTGATTATTATTTAATTGTCTCTGATACTCATGCTTAGCACCTCACTTGAAAAATTAACCGACTTATAGTAAATGTCTAATTCGACCTCTCGTCACTACCTCTCTGAGGTTAGGCGGGATACTTACTGAGTACACATTATTTTCGTACTCATGCTACACTTGCTGTGCATTTTTATTGCGCAGGTACCTTCATAGATATATGGCTGATTTTGAGACTTAGACAAGCTGCATCACTCGGAGACGACCGCAGTCGGCAAAGTCTTCCTCTATGTATTGTATTTTCATTTTCATTCCTTTTCCAATTTGTATTTCGGACAAGCTTTGTAGAATTTGTAAAATTCTTAGTAATTGCTCATGTACCTGCGTCGCAGGGTTCTGGGATGTGTTTTATAAAAATGGAATATTAAACTATCGTATTTACTTAACGGATTTTTGTTTAGTTATTACGTAATAAGTTAAAGGTAATGATTTCAAAAATGTTAAAACAGTAATTTATTTCAACTAATTAATGATTGGCTTGCCTGACGATGGTGTCCGGCGCCATCACAACCTTAATATATTTTGGGTCATGACAATACCTATTCTCTCAAGCCAAAGTTAGACACGACACTTACCTCGATTTGCAGACCACTCACTGCTCAAGCACTGCTTTTCCTTTAGAATTCACCTCTAACCCACTTGGATCTAGGCATAATTAGCTTAATATCATCAATTATCGCTAAAGGAATTAACTTTAATGAATAATCACAGATTTCCCGAATTTTCTTAAAAAAAGTCAAAAATCGACCCCGGGCCCTCTTGGTCCAAACTCGAGGTTCGGACCAAAATCCGTTTTCCCATTCACCCCGAGCCCGAATATGTAATTAGTTCCGGAATCCGACCCCAAATCGAGGTCTAAATTCTCAAATTTACAAAATCCCCAATTCTCCTAAAATCCCTAATTTCTAGCCTTAAAGAATAAGATTTAGGACTAGAAATCTAACGGGTATTGATGGAAATTGAAAGGAAGGAGTTTAAGAACACGAACCTATGATTTGATGTTGAATTCCCACTTCAAAAATCTCCCTAGGTCGAGTTCAATGGAATAAAATATGAAACTTTGAACAAATCCCGTTTTGAAGTCTGTTTTTAAAACACTGGACATGCCTTCATCGCGTTCGCGAGAGGCCTGTCGCGATCGCGATGCACAGTGGCCTAAGTCCTTCACGTTCGTGAGTCTTTCTACGCGTTTGCGTAAAGAAGCTCCCCCAAAGCCTTCACGTTCGCGACCCTATGTATGCGTTCGCGTAGAAGAACATGACCCTCTCCCCCAGGTCCCGTAAACTATCGCGTTCACGGGAGACTGATTGCGTTTGCAAAGGGTACCACCCCCAATGCCTCGCGTTCACGACCAGTCCTTCGCGTTCGCGAAGAAGAAATTTCCCCTGCCCTCATTTTACCTTTCACGTTCGCGACACTACCTATGCGAACTCGAAGAAGGGCACACCAGAAGAGCTGCTGCAACAAAAATCTTAGATTTTCTAAGTGCAAATCACCCTGCAGCCTATCCGAAACTCACCCGAGCCCTCGGGGCTCCAACCCAAACATGCGCACAATTCTAACAACATCATACGGACTTGATCGTGCGATCAAATCGCCAAAATAACACCTAGAACTACGGATTGAGCATCAAAAATCAATGAAATTCTCAAGAACACTTAAAGTTACTACTTTCTCAACCGAGGGTCCGAATCACGTCATATAAACTCTGTTTCTCACCAAATTTCACAGAAATGGTTTAGATATTATAACGAATCTGTACCGGGCTCCGAAACCAAAATACAAGCCCGATACCATCAAAATCTAGCATTAAGCACATACTTTAAAACCATAGATTTTTTTGAAATTCAATTTTAGTTAAAAAAATTCATTTCGCAGGCTATGGATATCGGAAACAAATTTCGGGCATACATCAAGATCCCATATTTTACTACGGACCCACCGGGACCGTCGGAACACGGGTCTGGGTCCGTTTACTCAAAACGTTGACCAAAGTCAACTCGAATCACTTTTAAATTCTAGAAATTATTATTTCTCCTATTTCCCACATAAAGGCTTTCCAAAATTACGCCTGGACTGCGCACGCAAATCAAGGATGGTAAATATAAGATTTTTAAGGCTAACGAGCATGAAATAAAGTCCTAAAACACAAAATGACCCCTCAGCTCATGTAACGGCCCGACCGATCGTTTTGGACTCTAGCGCGCCGTTCAGTAGTTTGAGGCCATGAGTAGCTTCACTTCAGGTATTATGACCTGTTCGCATGGTCGGAATTTGAATTCCTGAAGTTTTGGAGTTGATTTGTAAAGAGAATTCTCGTTTTAGAAGCTTTAAGTTGGAAGAATCGACTAAGGTCGGATATTTGAGTCAACGACCTCGAAATCAGAATTTTAAGGTTCCAGCAGGTATATATGATGATTTTTGGACTGGGCCGTATGATCGAATCGGGGTTTGGATGACCCGGGAGCGTTTTAGCGTCTATTGTGGAAGTTGACATTTTGGGAGAAATTCATAAACTTGGGTTGAAGTGCATTTCGGTGTTATTGATGTCCGTTTGGGATTCCGAGTCTAGAAATAGCTCCATATGGTGATTCTGGTATTGGGAGTGCGATCGGAAGTAGATTCAGAGGTCCGTAGGTCATTTTGGAGTCCTATGGCTAAAGTTAGAAATTTGAAGGTTTTTGAGAAGTTTGACCGGATTTTTTGAATGTCGGGGTCGGATTCTGATTTCAAAAATTGGAGTAGGTCCGTAATGTCAAATGTGACTTGTGTGCAAAATTTGAGGTCAGTTGGACGTGATTTGATAGGTTTCGACATCGAATGTTCAAGTTGGAAGTTCTAAAGTTCATTAGGCTTGTATTCGAGTACGATTCATAGTTTGGGAATTTATTGATGTGATTTGAGGCCTCGAGCAGGTCTGCATTATGTTTTGGAAGTGGTTGGTATAATTGGACGGGGTCCCGTGGGCCTCGGGTGGATTCCGGGTGGTTAACAGATCGAGTTTGGACTTGGGAGGAAAGATGAGGTAGCTGTTATCTGGTGCAATCGCACCTACGCAAAAAGGGGGCCGCATGTGCGAGGTTGCGAGCGCGAACCAGTGGTCGCAAGTGCGGTGAGAGAAGAGGCTGGGGGCGCAGGTGCGAAGGCCAGTCCGCACCTGCGAATGCGTAGATGCGGAAGAGGAAGCCGCAGGTACGGAGTCTTCCTAGGCGGAGGGAATGCGCATATGCGAGGTTTGGGCCGCACCTGCGAGGCCGCAGGTGCGGCAGTTTGACCGCAGGTACGCAGGTCGGGTCTGGGCAGTCTGTCATTTTAAAACAAGGGTTTGGCTCATTTTCACCACATTTCCTCCATGGGAGCCGAATTTGGAGCAAGCTTTGGAGTGCCATCTTCATCAATCGTAATGGGGTAAGTGCTTTCTTCAATTTGAGTTAAATACATGAGTATATATGGAGTTGAATATGGAAATTTGTGGAAATTGTGGGTTTTGGGTAGAAGACCTAGAAATTATATTTTTGGATTTTGTCCACGAATTTGGGAATGGAATTGGGAATAAATTATATATGTGAGTTCGTGAGGTTATGGGTGAATTTTATCTTCGAAAAATTTCGGAATCCGGGAACGTGGGCCCGAGGGTGATTTTACCAACTTTTCGTTCGGGGTTAGGAATTGTTGTAAATTGGATTTTAATGAGTAATTGAGTATATATTAATGGGTTTGCATAACTATTTGCTAGTTTTGGAGCGTTGTGCATTGATTTGAATCATCGGAAGGGCGTGGAATGCCGATTATGGAACTTCAGAGCGAGGTAAGTCTCCTTTCTAACCTTGTAAGAGGGAAGTAACCCCATAGGTGGACTAAAATGTTATGTGCTTCTATTTGTGGGGTTTACGTACGCACGAGGTGACGAGAGTCCGTACGTGGCTACTAGCTATGCCTATTCCAAGTAGTTTTAGGCTTACATCATGCTTTGTTGATATTGTTATTGATTTATGTTATTGTTTGCCTTGAGAGGGAGCGAGATTGAGTTCAATTATTAAATGTTTTTAAAGGGAGATGAATTTAGGAATTTAAAGATTTAAAAGGTTTTCGTCTGAATTTCGTAATTTTGAAAGGAATTGAGGAATATTATAATAGCTTAAGAAATCTATGTGTAACCGCGTCGCATGTATGTTTCATGAGCGGGGTATTTCCTTCTACTACTCTTATGGGATAGGGTCATTTTCCTCGGTAGTATTTATGTACCACACTCTCATGGGAGCGGGCCGTTCGCCTCGACAGGTTAATAGATGCATCTATGGTTCGCGCCATTCGACCCTCTGGCAGTGCACAATTTACTTTTATGTTGGATCGGGCCATACGCCTTGGTATTTCCTATATATATTATCCTCATGGAATGGTGCGTAATATTTGGCTAGAAGCCAGTGTATCTAAGGTTTTTCCCCTTAATTGAATTATCACAACCTCTTGATGAAATTCAGTATGTCTATGTTTATGCTCCGATCATGGAGGGAACTTGCTAGTTGAGAGCTGAGTAAATTGAAAAGAAGAGAGTTGGACAACGTAAATTATAATTTTTGTTTCATTTATTTACTCTGTTTCATATTTATTCATTTCTTTACTGTACCTGATATTATTGGACCACTAGTAAGTGCCAGAGTCGACCTCTCGTCACTACCTCTTTGAGGTTAGACGAAATACTTACTGGGTACACGTTGTTTTTGTACTCATACTAAACTTGCTGTGCATTTTGTTGCACAGACACATATATGTCTAGTGGCCAGTCGGTGGAACGGCATGGGCAATACGGAGACTTAGGTGAGCTGCGCCTCTCGAGACGACTGCAACTAACAGAGTCTCCTTCAGAGTATTGTATTGTACTTCCTCTACTATCTAATTGTATCCCGGATAGATTATTGTATTACATCTTATTTTCTAGAAATTGCTCATGCACTTGTGACACCAGGTTCTGGGATGACTATGGGATTTATTCATTATTTGAATTTGTTAAAGACATTTTATTACTCAGTGGAAGTCCTTTTTTTTTTCCTATCTAATGTAATGAAAAGAAATAAATTTCAAAAATATTATAATGAGGATTTAATTAACTATTTAGTGTTGGCTTGCCCGACAATGTTGTCCGGGGCCGTCACAACCTTTAATGGATTTTGGGTCGTGACAACATGGTATCAGAGCACTAGGTTCCCTTAGGTCTCACGAGTCATGAGCGAGTCTAGTAGAGTCTTGCGGATTGGTACGTAGACGTCTGTACTTATCTTCGAGAGGCTACAAGGCTGTTATGAGTACTTCCCTTCTTGATTCCTCATCGTGCGGTTTGATTCTTTGAGGCTTATGCCTTAATTTCCTTTCCATTCAATCTTATGCGACGCGAAGCGCTAGTTATAAATTGGGAGGTGAATAATTGTAATGGTACTACAGATGTGGTGTGGGATGTTTCTCCATGCGTGGTTGTTTGGGCTATTGTCGTCACCTTGCAGAAGGATATTCTGCCTTCTCGGTTCAAAAACTGTACTTCTGGGAGCTCTGAGGCTATGCACGGGTTGCTATGATGCTTATGAACGGTTGGCGTGCAGTATTGATGTGATGGTAAGATGCTTGCCTACGTATTGGGGCAGTGAATGACTTGAAGGGGAGGTTTTCTCAGTGCATGATTCAGAGATTCCGTATTTTATTTCCGGTTGAGGAAAGGCAATCAGACTATAAATGTTCAGGTTTGGGTTGATAGAGTAACGAGACTTGGTGTTTTCAAGTATGGTGGAACTTTCTTCTGCGATGTGGTGTCGTCGTCCTTAATTGAACGTGTTGAGTTTGTCGGTGTTATGGTTCTCTATAGTTATCCCTTGGGGCAGAGTATTGTGAAATGATGTTGGAGAAGCGGCTGTCAGAGATCGCGGTGTGCTGTGGTTCAGGATTGAACCAGTGTTTCTAGTGTTGATGACCCCACACTTAAACCTTTGCTCGTCCTCGAGCAATCAAACTACACTCATGTACACAACTTATTAAGCAAACCTCTTAACATGTTATACCAAGAATATTTAAAACATTTCAAGCACAGAGGTGTGACATCCTCGCCTCAATAATCGACTCACACATACCATGCTTTATTCACAATTCACTAACTACTCTAACTTAGAGGTCAACAACATTACCTTTCCGTCATGAATCATGTGCCCTCACCAAATCAAAGAGCTAGTTCCTCACACAATAAAATTTAAGAACACTTAGGAACTCAAGATCGAAAGAATTCACTCGCTCTCAGAAATAAAACATTCATATGCCACACAAGACGTACCATATGCTTGCACGTAGTGTAATACTCTACTAATCGAGCTCATTCAGTCTAGGATCAAGTAGGACTTTATTCGGTTGTAATGTAGGCTGTGGGATGGGTAAGATACATTTGGATATAAGAGTGACTACACCTCCCTAAGCACTTTAGTACATAAACTTTAACGTTCAACCTCAAACTCAATATAGCCAAATTCCACCTTCACAACGATGTTATTACCCCATACTTCTTTAAGTAAAATTACGTTAAGAGTCCCCACATATATTTTTCTTTCAACACAACACAATTGTTCATTTATTTCTTTTTCTTTTTATTCTTTTCTTCTTTTATTATTTTTCAAGTGACTCTTACTTTTTCAAACGTGCACCTTTCTCCTCATTTCAAATATTCCCCTCACAAACCAACCTACCACCCCACACTTTAATTTTTCCATATTTCATAACATTTCCAGTGCTTGTAAGAGGTGCAAGGTTCAAATATAAAATCGATTCAAACAAAGGGGATATGGCTTGTAATGTGGTTGCCAAATAAATAGGATTATAGGCTCAACAGGGTTAACTACGATACAAAACAATTAGGTGGGTGAAATATAGATAATTGGCTCAAGAAAGAAATGCCTATATCACTTCCAAGACTGAATAAAACTTCTATTTCGCTTTGCACACACACNATGGCACATAACTCACTCAGGATTAGCTCTATCACGACACTCCAGTCAACGCAGTTAAGCAAATCTTAAGAATCCATGATTTAAGGTATTTATTCTAGAGTCGAAAATTGAGCCTAAGCGTCACAACCAAAGTACTGACTATTCTCAAGGTATTAACACATTTCGAGATATCTCTCCTATTAATCCCTTAACCATGATGTGACTCCTACTCCTAAAAAAAAACTAAAACTACCTACACCCGGTTCAACTGAAAACCCTTGGAAAAGAACCGTGGTC
>MDKI01132011.1:0-12823 GCA_005239505.1 Nicotiana paniculata
ATGCCTAACACACATAATTCAAAGTCCCGGGAAATGTTTTCAATCAAATTGCAAAGATCTTTGCAAAGATCTTTGTATGTTCTAAAGCAATCATGACGTATGTGGTATAATCTTCTTAGTGAGTATTTATTAAAGGAATGTTATATAAATGATGTCATTTGTCCATGTATTTTTATAAAGAAAAAAACATCGGAATTTGTTGTACTTGCCGTATATGTTGATGACATAAACCTTATTGGAACTCCTATAGAACTCCAAAAGGTAATTGATTATTTAAAGAAAGAATTCGAAATGAAAGATCTCGGAAAGACAAAATTATGTCTTGGTTTGCAAATTGGACACTTGGCAAACAGAATTTTTGTTCATCAATCTACCTACATAGAAAAGGTACTGAAACAGTTTTACATGGATGGAGCACATCGTTTAAGTACTCCAATGGTTGTTCGATCACTTGATGTTAATAAGGATCCATTCCGATCTCGAGAAGAGAATGAAGAGCTACTTGGTCCTGAAGTACCATATCTTAGTGCAATTGGTGCATTGATGTATCTTGCCAACACTACAAGGACTGACATAACTTTTTCAGTTAATGTCTTAGCAAGATATAGCTCTGCTCCTACAAGGAGACATTGGAATGTAATCAAACACATATTACGATATCTAAAAGGAACTATCGATATGGGCTTATTTTATGGCAATAATTGCAGTCCCGATCTTGTTGGTTATGCCGATACTGGGTATTTATCTGATCCACACAAGGCCCGATCTCAAACAGGTTATGTGTTTACCTGTGGAGGCACTGCCATATCTTGGAGATTGACTAAGCAATCAATCGTGGCTACTTCATCTAATCATGCTGAGATAATTGCTATTCATGAAGCAATTCGAGAATGTGTGTGGTTGAGGTCCATAATACTTCTTATTCGAGACAAATGTGGTTTGAAGTGTGAGACTCTTTCTTATTAAATCGTGGACTTCTTCGTGAGACTCTTTCGTAGTGTCATTTTGATCATTTATTTTCCTTTTTCTAGGAATTCGATCCTTAGAACCCAATGTTCTGCCACATTTTAGGTGTGCTTTTGACTCATTAGCTATGACACTAGAAGATTGTCCAATAGGGGCATCAATACGGATTGAAACATTCTCTGCAGGGATATGTGATTTTGTTATCCTTTTCAAATCCGTAAATGCGTCTGGCATTTGATTTGCTATTCTTTGCAAATGGATAATTTTTTGTACCTCTTTTTCACAAATAGAGGTATGTGGATCAAGATGAGATAATGATGGATTTTTCCACAAAATTTCCCGTTTGGTTTCACCATTTTCTCCCCCTAATTTTGGAAAAAGTGTCTCATCGAATCGACAATCTGCAAATCGAGCAGTGAACAAATCTCCCATTAATGTTTCGAGGTAGCGAATAATGGAGGGCGATTCAAACCCAACATATATTCCTAACCTTCTTTGGGGACCCATTTTGGTGCGATATGGAGGTGCTACAGGCACATATACTACGCATCCAAAAATTCTTAAATGGGATATATTAGGTTCATGACTCAAAACTAATTGCAGCGGGGAATATTTATGATAATTTTTCGGTCTGAGACGAACTAGCATTGTTGCATGTAAAATGGCGTGACCCCAAACAGAAGTGGGCAACGTCGTTTTCATGAGTAACGATCTTGCTATCAATTGCAGACGTTCAATTAAAGACTCAGCAAGGCCATTTTTAGTGTGAACATGAGCTACATGATGTTCCAATTTTATCCCAATTGATAAGCAATAATCATTAAATGCTTGGGATGAAAACTCAACAGCATTATCAAGTCTAATAGACTTAATTGGATTATCGGGAAATTGTGCCCGTAATCAGATTATTTGTGCCATTAATTTTGCAAACGAGAGGTTGCGAGATGACAATAGGCACACGTGAGACCATCTAGGGGATGCATCTATTAAGACCATAAAATATCTAAACGACCCACTAGGTGAGTGAATAGGTCCACAAATGTCCCATTGTATATGTTCCAAAAATGCAGGGGACTCAATCCCAACCTTTGTTGGTGATGGTCTTATAATTAACTTGCCTTGATAACAAGAAGTGCAAGAAAATCATTATTTAAAAGAATCTTTAAATTCTTTAAGGCATACCCATTTGAGCTTTCTATAATTCGTCTCATCATAATTGATCCAGGATGTCCCAATCGATCATGCCAAAGTACAAAAGTATTGGAATCAATAACCTTTTGGTTTACGGTAGAATGTGCCTCAATTGCACTAATTCTTGTCCAATACAGACCACAAGATAAAGATGAGAACTTCTCAATAACCCTCTTTTGGCCAGAGACTTTCTTGGTAATGATGAGACATTCAAGATTATTCTCATCTATTGTCTCAATATGATATTCATTTCGGCGGATATCTTTAAAACTCAACAAGTTCCTCTTGGACTTGGAGGAGAACGTTGCATTCTCTATGATAAGTATTGTTCCCTTAGGCAAAGTTATAGTAGCTCTTCCAGAGCCTTCAATTAATTTACTACTACCAGTTGTAGTAACGTCTGCCTTACACATTCTTAAATGAGAGAAATATTTTTTCTCTTTGAATATTTTATGTGTCATACATGAATCAACTAAACAAATATTTTTACAATTAAACATTGATCCAAGTTTGCTTTGTGAGGTATCCATATTTGCTTCCCATGGTTTGACATACAAAAGAAATATACGAATAAACATTAGTATATTCTTGTCGAATAACTATATTCATGAATTTGTTCAAATATTTAATAAGGGAGCTAATTGTATTTTTTTTGATCGCATGCCAATTTCCACACAAAATGTTACGATTTGTTTACGGCGGAAACAATTTTTTATGCTTAAAGTAAATCACAAAAGCAATGTACAAGACCATACAAAAGATTCCATTGATGATAAGAACCCAGTTAAACCCATCTGGATTGTCGAAAATTGTGGTTTTCAAGTTCATTTCAAATATTTCAGTCACCATAGCAAATATAGCAACCACAAAAGTTAAAATCAATATAGTACTATTCGAAAAACTGATACGTACTAGAAGTGTTTTTTTTCTTTTCTTCACTTTCCATCAAATCCTTGGGCAGTCAGGTTTATCAAATTTCTAAATATGTGTATTCTTTTCCCTTTTTTAGAATTTTTTCTCGGGTTTTATTTTAGTTAATGTTTTAACAAGACACATTATTTGTTGAATAAACATTCAAGGGGGAGTATTATAAATAGAACTCTATTTAGAGTGAATGTCTATCTTTTAGTGAGTTCTACTTTGTGACTAAGTCATTTTTCTCCTATAAATAGAGGGGTCTTACCCCATTGTAAATCATCCCAAAATTCAATAAGAATTTGCTCTCTCTTTCTCTGCAATATTGTTCTTGTTCTTTTATTGTTTCATAATAATTTTTAAAATATGAAAAAATCACTTATTTTGGAACACAAAAAATGATTAAAAAATCACTTATTGTAGACCAGAGGGAATAGTTAGTACTCCCTCCGGTTCACAATAAGTGACCAATTTCCTTTTTCATTTTGGTCCAAAATTAGTGTCCAGTTATGTAATCAAGAAAGAATTCAATTTGTTTTTACAAAATAACCCCTATGTATATATTCCTAAAAAGTTTTCTTACTCTTCACATTAAATCTTTAATTAGGGGTAGTTTATTTATTTTTGTATAGAATTTAGTATTTTCTTAATGGCCGTGCTAAAAGCAATTTGATTACTTATCGTGAAGCGAAGAGAAAGAAAATTATTTTTTGGGGAAGGAACTAATAAGGAATATATAATAAATGGAAACGGCTTTTTGCCACCTTATTTATTACTCCTGCTGATGCACGTCTTTTTTGCTCCTAATCCACCAGCTTCGTCAGTAGGTGCGATTAACAACTGATGCTCCTTCTTATACTAATCTTTTTAAAAAGTAATGTAAGCACCCCATCTTTCAGACCAAAAAATAAAAGAATTCCACTGAACAAAGACAGCAGTTTGATGCTCCCACCACAACTACCTCCAGAAAACGACAGAAATGTTGAGGAGGATCAGAGGAGGAGGAGCATCAGGCATGATCCATCTCTTTTTTCCAACAACCTAAAAAAGCATGCATAAAACATTTTTGTATTTACCCACGCAGAACATGAAAAAAGACTGCACCATAAAGTTGTGATAAATATAGATAACGTACATATATAGACATCTAGTTTCCATTATATATCTGCTTCTACAATATTTATTCAGAGGGGAAGAAGGTAAAGGAGGAGAGGTTGTTATATCAAATATGAAGGAGAAGGGTGCAAAAACAAGATGGAATTTTAAAGAGAACGACAAGTTGTTAGCTGGGTCGGATTTGTCCATAAGAGTGGTCCGTAATACATTGATGCAGAGCGTCGACCCGTCTGATACCCGACCCGTTATCCCTCTATCCCACGGCGACCCGTCTTCCTTCTCCTGCTTTCGGACCACTCCCGTCGCTGAAGATGCTATCTTTGATTCCGTTCGCTCTGCTAAGTTCAACGGCTATTCCTCCTCCGTCGGCATCCTTTCTGCTAGAAGGTACGTACTATCTACATTCTACTTCTCATTTCAGAGTATTTTACTTTTTTTTTAATTACATGTTTGCTTATACATGTTCACTTTTGTGTTTTTGGCATTGCACCATGCATGCCCTGTGTTAGTGCCGGATTCAATTAAACCCATATCTTTTAATACGGAATAAAAATTTATTAAAATTACAAAAATAATAGATATAAATATATAACTTTTAAAATATAACGGGCTTAATATTAAAACCCTTAAAAGTTGACCCGTAAAATTTAAATTTTGGATCCGTCTCTGTGCCTTGCTGATTGTAGTACTAGTCATTTTAGCTAATGGTCACAATAACTAAGTGTAACTTTTATTACCTTATAGTTTAGTGTATGTGAATCTATTTTAGTTCGATAAGAAAATGACTCTCTATTTCAATATTATTTAATTTAAATTTTCAGTTTACTTTTGATAAATTTTTTTTATTGACATACAAATATTATGACATTTTAAGATCATAACAATTATAGTCCCATAAATTATTATGTTTATGACCATATGTTTTAAAAATATTCTCTTTCTTTCTTAAGTTTTTCACACAATCAAAATAAGTTCATATAAATGGAAACACAAGAAGTATGTCTTTTTTTAGTAATTAGTAGTACTAGTTGTTTTAATGAGATTTTGGCTTAAAAGTCCCTTAACTAAGGAGTATGTCTTATTTTAGTAATTAGTAATACTAGTTGTTTTAAGGCCAAAAGGTCCCTTAAAAATATTCAAGCTTAAGTTTCATCCCTTAAGTATCTATGTAAACAAAATACTTCCTTAAAGTTTAGCAAAATGACCAAAAGACGTCATACAGTTACTGAAGGTTAGAAAACTAACGGAAGGCTAAAGTTCACGTGCGCAACACGTGATTTTCCAACAGTTTCCCCAGTGTTGAAGAAGTTGATCCCCCAACACTCTGATTTTCCTTATTGACGCAATCTCAACTAGGATGTCATAGTTGAGATTTGAAATTAGTGACTTATAGCAATTTTTGAACCCGTATTAAAACTATTTTTCTTGTGTCAAATGGGATTTAAAAGTATTTATATAAGAAATAATTTTCATTTTTACCTTATTTGTATAAGGATTTAATTGAACTCCCTTGGCTAGTCCATCGAACTTCTTGAGAGAGAGCCATCGACCTCTGTCATATAGTTCTTGCACCTGCATGCACCCTATGCATGAGTTGTAGCCATTAATCTTACTAATATCTTGTTTGGCCAAATTTTTTGTTTGTGTGACTAAAAGTATTTTTTTTCAAAATTAAAGTGTTTGAAAAACTTTACAAGGAATTTTGAGAAGTTGAAAAAAATTAATTTTTTCCCCAAAAAATATCTCTTTAAAAGCATTTTTGAGAAAATACACTTAGAATGACTTTCTAAAAGCTTTCCCAAACACTAATTGCTACTCAAAAGTATTTTTCGAATTGATTAACCAAAATAAGTTGATTTTAAAAGTTTTACGAAATAGATTGTAAGTTCTATCTACATTGTTGGCATACACGGCTATGAAGCAAGTATGGACCACTTAAGACTCCCCAGCGGCGAAGCCACGTGGTTATAAGGGTGCTCAACTGATCATCCTTAGTCGAAAAATTGCACTGTGTATGTAGGTAAAATATTATATTTTAGAGGTATATAACACATATTGAACACCTTATGTTTGAATTTTTTTTCACTTCTTTTAAATTTGAACATCTTTGGGAAATTCTTAGCTTCACCACTGCTCCCTAGGCAAGAAAACTATCAGCATTCTGTGAACAAACTAAAGGATTCTTGTAAACCTCATTAATTTTCTTCAAATTCAGAATTATTCATCAAATATTTTTTTCTCTGAAAAGGGCTGTAGCAGAACACTTATCTCAAGATCTTCCATACAAGTTGTCCCCTGATGATGTTTACTTGACAATTGGATGTACTCAAGCAATTGAAATAATTTTGAATGTTCTTGCTCGCCCGAATGCAAATATTCTACTTCCAAGGCCTGGATTTCCTTATTATGAAGCCCGAGCTGCATATAATCATCTTGAAATGCGTCACTTTAATCTTCTCCCTGAAAAGAAGTGGGAGGTTGACCTAAATGCAGTTGAGTCTTTGGCAGATGAAAATACAGTTGCTATGGTCATTATTAATCCTGGAAATCCTTGCGGCAATGTCTACACATACCAACATTTGAAGGAGGTATATATATGTATGCATATCCTTTTCTTTTGGTAATATAATATATTGGCTTATTGTAACGAAGTGGTTTAAACTCTTCAGGTGGCAGAGATGGCAAGTAAGCTTGGAATTTTAGTTATTGCTGATGAAGTTTATGATCATCTTACTTTTGGAAGTAAACCATTTGTGCCAATGGGAATCTTTGGATCGATTGCGCCTGTTATTACACTTGGATCCATATCAAAGAGGTGGATTGTCCCTGGTTGGCGACTTGGTTGGCTTGTTACAAATGATCCAAATGGCATACTAAAAGAATATGGGGTACTTACTCTTCTTTGAAATATGGACATATTCTGTACAATTTTCACATATTCTTACTTTATATGTTTCCTTATTTGCAGGTCATAGATTCTATTATGGGGTATCTCAATCTAATTTCTGACCCCGCAACCCTTATTCAGGTTTATAATACTCTCTTCTGCTTGCCTTCTTTTAAAAATCTAATGCATGTTATTCCTTCTATCTAGGGGGGAGCCACCATGTTGAATACGGGTTCGGTCGAACCTACTAGTTTTGGTTCAAACCCTGTATTTATTTTGAAAAAAATCATTGAACATGTAATAGTTATTTGTTTAGTTAGAACCCATTAACTTACAAGGATTAAAACGAACTAGGGGTGGGCATAAAATCTAAAAAATCGAATTCTGAATCGAACCGAACCAAACCGAATTAATTTGGTATTTCGATTTTGGTTTCTTTCGGTATTTCGATATATTTTGGAATAAAATTGCCGTATTTCGACATTTCGGTACGATATACAGTATTGAGTTTTTGATATTTCGGTATACCGAAATACCGAAATACCGCATATTTAAGTTCAAGCCCAACTTTATTTTTATTTTCCAGCCCAATAACTAGCCTAAGCCCAAGACTCCTTTTATGTGAAGAATACTAGTTTTGTCAGTTATGACAGGATGATAAAGCTTCAGGTGGGGTAAGCTTCAGGAAAAACATGGTTTTGAGTTTTTCTGTTGCACTAGTGAACTCATGCTCATCGTTGCTTTATTATGATGCTTCTTTCAATTTGAGGCTTTTCTAGCGAATTAGTCAAAGAAAGTGGCTCCTAAAATATTTTATCATTGTATGTTCTGATGCCTCCACGATAAATATATATACCAAAGTAATATGTGGGATATTATCTATATAATTAGCACACCGAAACCGTTATCCGGTCCACTCCATTTATGTCATCTATTTCTTTAATGTATTAAATCGAAACCGTACCGAACCATAATGAAAAATATCGAACCATACTAAACTATTTTGGTACGGTATTTAGTATACACAATTGATAAACTGAATATCGAAATACTGAATGCCCATCCCTACATCGAACCCATAAGCTTTAAATCCTGGCTCCGCCTCTGCTTCTAGCCACACTTTGGTCTAATGGCGTAATTATTTAAGAACTTATTAGTTTAGATGTATTTTCCACATCTTTTACTAAGGTATCTGATTTCTTATTGACAGGGAGCAATTCCTATGATCCTTCAGAAAACAAAAGATGATTTCTTCTCTAAAATAGTAAATATACTAAGGCAAGCTGCAGACATTTGCTATGACAAAATCAAGGATATTCCTTGCATCACTTGCCCAAGTAAACCTGAAGGATCTATGTCTGTGATGGTAAGAGAAAAATGGAAGCTTAATTAACTATTAGTTTTAGATTAGTAGATATAATCAAATATCTAATTAAGGTCTTTCTCTTTCCAGGTCAAACTTCACTTAAACCTTCTAGAAGACATTGAAGATGACCTGGACTTCTGTGTCAAGCTTGCTAAGGAGGAGTCTTTGATAATTTTACCAGGTAAAAGAACAATCAAACTCTCTTATAAAGCATCAAACTTTATCAAAGACAGTAGTATTTTCGTACTCCAGAAAATGTCTTTTTTGGAGGATTTCTCGCACGCCTTTAGTAGTTAGAGCTTTCGTATTCAGCCTCTTGCAGGGTTTCTCAAACCCCGCGCATAGCAGGATCTTACTGCACCGGACTGTCGTTTTAAATGTAACCGAGTTATATGAATGTCAAATTTATGAGCTTTTGGTTTTGTTGCATGAATTTACTGCATGTACACGATGCTTTGTTGTATAGATATATGACAATAAGGCTTGGTGCAGGTGTTACTGTAGGACTCAAGAATTGGCTCAGGATAACCTTTGCATGTGAACTATCAACTTTAGAAGATGGTCTCAACAGACTAACTGCTTTCTGTCAAATGCATGCCAAGAAAAAAAATAAGCTACTCTTAGAAGGAAACTTGATATCTCCCCATTTTTAGGAAGTCTCAGATTCAATTCAAGAGTTGAAATGTGATCATTAACTACACGTTGGATTGTTGGTAATGGTAATATTCACAGTTGTTACCAAAAGAACTGCACGTTGGATATTCGATCGTTTTGTGGTGTGTGATAACTCATAAATAAGTTGGCCGGATTCTCAAATATTTCATCGAGTCATCAGGGGAATGTAACGTATATGTTATGTGGAATGGTATATGGTTCTGTAGCTTCAGAATAGCATCATGCTAGTTTTACTGCAAGTGTTTGAAAGATAGCTTTAGCCTAGCTATGCTAGAAAAGTTTGTGTGAAATGTTGTGGATTATGCTGATCTTAAGGAAGCAGAATTTAGTGGGTTATTTGAGGCGAAAACTATTGTGCACCTTACTGTTCTCGAAACATTAACATCCTCGCATTGCCAACTCCAGCAATCCGTGCATTTCTTTTAGCAGTAATTGTCTTTGCCAAACATATGGGATCTCATTCATGTTCATGATGACTTTCTTCATCTTCAGTTAGATTATATTGTATGGCGTAGTTGCAAACACAGTCCTGCAGTAGTAAATACTTGTCCGTACTGAACCGCAATTAGAAATCATATAGCCTAATTGATGACAACAAGTCGAATAATCTATGACCATCTTTAGATAATTTTGTAATTCAAAGAATGATATCGTAATAATCAAAGCCATATGTGTATATTCATAATAAAGGTGAGGACCTTGCTATTATGAAACGCCAACTGCTACCACAGTAGCTATATAAATTAAAGCGCATGTTAGAAGTAGGGCCTCCATAGCATCAGGGATGCAAATTTCCTAACATCACCGATATGAAATAAAATACAAATAAGAGTTTGGCATTTAATTTCATATTTCAAGAAATCCAAAAATTTCTGGGGGCTAGAACGAGCAAAAATGATTGAATAGTTTACTGTTTGAAAATAGATAAGACAACCCAAAATTCAAAAAGCTAATTCGAAGATATTTACATCTAACTGAATTAACCTTAACAATCATGGTTAAGTGTTTGAAAGTTTTTATGCAAAACATATGTTGCACGCATTGACTTAGTACAAACATTTGGTTTGGTGTGAATAAGTATTTATCGTCCTTATATACCTCAATACTCTTCTCTAGGGGTGTCAAAAGAACTCCTAAAACCGGCAAAACATACTGAATTGAACTGGCGAATTGAATTTTAATTTTTGTTTTGCATAAACATAGATTTATGGTTAGGGATGGTAGGCTAAATTCCGTGTTTTAGTCATAGTTTCCACTCCAATTATTACATTTACTTATTTTTGACCTTAAATGTTAGTGTATTGCACTTATTATTTTTTTTATTCCTAGCAGGAAGTGATTCCGAGCTATTAAAATAATTTGAAGCTAATTTGAACAAGTTGGAGTTTTGAAGTCTGAGTAAAAGCCCATGAAATTAAGGCGGAATCACGTTCAGGGGTCGATGACCAAGTCTGCATGTCAAAAAGTGAGGAAAAAAAATTACTCTAAGAAATTGCACTACAGTGCCGCGCCATGCATAGTGGGGCGCGGGGCGCTAGAGCAAAATCCCTGGAGAGTATAAAAATCAGCTCTCTGAACTTCTCCACAGACGCACTGCATGGGGCGGCGCGCCATGCGCTACAAATGTGCAATTTTTATGAAGTATTTCTCCTGCTTCGGCTTGGAAATGATAGTTTTTTCTGAACCCTTTCCTACATGATATAAATACACCAAAATACGAATTTTAGAGGACTTTGAAACGATCCGACCAGTCGTTTTGAGTTTTAGTTCGTCGTTCGACGGTTTGAGGCCTTGAATAACTTCACTTAAGGTATTATGACTTGTACGTATGGTCGGAATTGAATTTCAGGAAGTTCGGAGTTGATTTGGAAAGAAAATTCTAATTTCGGAAGCTTTTAGTTGGAAGAGTTGACCAAGATTTGACTTTTGAGCAAACGACCTCGGAATCGGGATTTGAACTTTCCAACAGGTTCGTATGATGACTTCGGACTTGGCGTAGGTTCGAATTTGAAAGTACAAGGGGGGGGGGGGTAAATTATGGTCTACTAAAAATTAGTCGACTGGCAATGATTTTAGTTGACTAACCACAGTGCAGAATAAAAGATCGCAGTAATTAAAAGGTAAATAACACAGAGCAATTTTATACTGGTTCGGTACCGTTGTGGTACTTACATCCAGTTTTCCTTGGGTCACAAGGGTTCCCTTTAGATCTTGAAAGTATTACAATACAGATGGTTTTAACTCGTTCACCACCAACGAGAAATGGCAACAATAAATTCTGAATATTTGACACAACACTCTTTTGTGTTCTAATTCTTCCTATCTTTTGAGACACTGATAAACTAGGGATTACAGTAAGAAGTAGAGAGACTTAGAAAATAATGTGTGTAGTTGCACAAGTCTTCCATTTGATCTTAGCAGTCTTCTTATATGAGAGAAAAGAGTTGTTGAGTCTTGACCGAGATTAGAGGCACAAGATCATCAAAAAGGGATTAGGCCCAAGGGGTGCCTCTTCGAATCCTGCTCTTGGAAGAGCCCAGATTCGATCGTGACTTTTCTTGTGACAACTTGGATTGAGGAGTCATTCAAGCCTTGATTGAACTTATTTTTGGATATTGAATATTTGCTGGCGAAGGCTTCCTTGATTGGCAATCTGAATTACTTTGATTGAGGTCGAATAAATGTGTTGCAATGAAGTCCCCTTTTCTTGTCTATTAATTTAGCATTCATATCTTTGGACATCATCACATTCTTTACTTTTTGCTAGTTTTGAATCCCGCAATCCTGCAAACTAAAATAAGATGGAATTGTCATCATTGAAACTTTGAAACTTAACAATCTCCCCCTTTTTGATGATGACAATCAAGAGAGAGTAAACATAAAATAGATATAAATTATGAGACTTTCCTTTTTATATGTTGCTCCCCCTGAGTTAATGCTGTTTCCATATCCCACTGAATAATTGAATAAATGCTGTCTCTTGCTGAGTTTCTCCTGCTGAGGTGTTTACTTCTTTACATTTTTCTCCCCCTTTGACATCAATCAAAAAAGAAAGAAAAGCACACAGAACAAATAATATACACACTAATTAGGAAGTTACAGCAGCAAAAGTAGTGCCTTCGGCAGAGGCTTAGCTAGTACAGACCCAAGCAAAATATTTAAAAAGAACCACCAACAAGCAAGCATAAGAAAAAAGCAAAAAAAAAAAAAAGTTGTCTGGAACACCATCACATAGAGTCTCTTTAACTTCTTCCCAGGAAGTATTTAAGAGTGTTGATCACTTTGGTGCAGAAGGAGTCATAGGAATTTTCAACATCTTTGACAAGTTTGTCCATCTTTTCACTCATGGAATTGAAATCCCTGGTTCCTTGCCTCCGGTGGCTCCTATATCCATCCCGAGCTTAGCCACATCTGTACCTGTCTCCTTGGTAACTTCCTTGTTTTTTCTACCTGTTCCTTCATCTCAACCAGTAGCAGTTTTACCCCATTTCGATAATGCTGAATTTGCTAAAGATTTTGAGAGGCAGTCGACTGAGATGCTGGTTGTTCAGTTTGAACTTCAACTGGCACTGGAATACTTTCAACTTTGGTGCTCTTAACCCATCCATCATCACCCAGAGTGTTCCCCATCATCGAGAAGGCTGTCTGATCACGCTCAACTATGTCTTATAAAAGACTAAGCGGGCATTGCAAATATAATCCGGGGT
>ML353147.1:0-26831 GCA_005239505.1 Nicotiana paniculata
ATCATGGTGGCTAGAGGACCATCAGTGACTATGTCTCAGAGTTCATAGTCTTCTCCAATTAGGCAATCATTCATCCTATTTTTCCACCATGAGTAGTACTGGCCATTGAAGAGTGGTGGCCTTGTATTTGATTGACCTTCCCAATTTCCAGGTGGTGCACTCATCTTGATCTTCTCCAAGGTGTTAGCCTTTCAAAGATAACCTGCTCTGATACCAATTGATGTTTTATACTTCAATACAACACAAGAGGGGGGTGATTTGTGTGGTGTCCAATTTTCGAGTGATGTCTCAATAGAAGAACCTGGTTCTTCTTGCTGTTCCAACTTCTACTGGTGTGGAATAATAAATGCAGTAAAGTAAGAACACAGAGATTTTTTACGTGAAAAACACATGGCTCGAAAGGTGAAAAAACCACGACCTACTCCTCAGTAGGATTTGCTCAACTCTTCACTAAAAACTCTAAGCCAAACGGACTTACAAAATAAACTCTTTTGTAATCCTAAGGATTAACTCTAATCCTTTGTAGTAACTAGCCCCTAGCTAATTTCTACACACCTCAAGTTAACTCTAACTTGATCAATACGTACCTATTACAATTGCTTNTCTCCTACTACAATCAACTACACTCAATAAATAATCAGATGGAACTGGTTCTTCTAGTTGAATTGTAGCCTTTGTATCGCTCAATGATTCTGCTAGGAAAAATAACTCTGGAAATTTTGCTTTCAGACTTTGATTCACTTCAGCTTTGTGCGTCTTGAATTTCAGCAGAAATACATCAAGTATTTATAGATTCAATCGTTGAGCTTGTCTTCCAATTCCAGTTCAACTCTACCTGAGTGAACCAATTCGAGTCAACCTCAACTTCCTTTCTTTTGTTACTTTCCTTGTTGTATTCGTCTTCAATTAATCAGATCAGTTTGCAACCTTTTCGCATCAGGAGACAATCTCTTGGTACATTGATATTTCATATTCAAAACATCTCCTAAGCATATACGGTTCATGTGCCAGCTCGTCAGTTCACGATGTGTGCTCTGATGGACCTGGTTCAACTGGTCAGCCTTTTGTCAATCTTCAAAACTATGCAGTGACATGGGTCAACAACTGCATATTTTCTTTGGGACTACAAACATATTCCGGAAGATCCACCAACACTGGATATTTACCTTGGGACTACGGACGTATTTCGGGAGATCCCCCAGCACTGCATATTGTTTTGGGACTACGGATGTATTCCGGGAGATCCTCTGTATTGTGTGATAAATTCGGAACTAAGGGACGGGATCCCGATAGGCTTTATCAAAGGAATTATGTTTGAAAGAAAATTATTTGGAAAGTCCAATTTGAAAATAATTACCTTGAATAAAACTATGTTTGAAGAACATTCCTTTGGAAAGAGAATATTTGAAAAATGTTCATGTTAAACAAAACTGTGTTGAAGTATGTCCCTTTGGAAAAGAATATTTGAAAATGCTTATGTTAAATAAATAATATGTTGAAGTATATCCCTTTGGAAAAGAATATTTGAAAAATATTTATGTTGAAGAAAACTATGTTTAAATGACACTTTCTTTGGAGAAGTATATTTGAAAAGCTTTTATCTTGAAGAAAACTATGTTTAAATGACACTTTCTTTGGAGAAGTATATTTGAAAAGCTTTTATCTTGAAGAAAACTATGTCTGAGAGACATCTCTCGGGAAAAATTATATTTCAAAAGAATTTCTCTTTAAAAAGGATATTACCTTAAATCTTTCAATATAGAAACTTGCGGGTGAAAGTTTACACTCGAAGATTTTTTTGACCATTTTAATGGTATTTGTGGCTAAGGCCTAGTGTGGAGACGAATGCAGTGTTGAGTTACTACTTGTCCTTATTGTGTTGTGATTTTCGGACTTGGGATGTGATCCCGTCCATCCATTCTGTGTATTATTATGATGTTCCGTCATTAATTGATGTATTTCCTTCCGCATTGTAGTTGTTATGTTGTTAACTATATTGTGTAGTCATTAGATAGGTGTCATGCCCTATCATTCCTATATTTATGCCTGTTAATTTATTAGACCAGTGAGTATCTTGACTAGTCCTCGTCACTACTTCACTGAAGTTAGTCTTGATACTTACTGGGCATCGCTGTGGTGTGCTCATTCTACATTTCTGCACATTTTTGTGCAGATCCAGGTATCGATCGTTAGTAGTTGTGCGGGTTCTTGCTGAGGAGACTCAAGGTAAACCTGTCGTCGCATTTGTAGGCTTCAGAGTCACCTTCATATTTTGTATTTACATTGTTTTACTTACTTCCGAACAATTGTATTTAGAAGTTGTAGTAACTTTATAGAGCTTATGACTTATACTACCGGGTTTTGGGAATATGCATTGTATAAATGAATTTTCTTATTTTAGAATATTTGATTGTTTTTATTTATTATTGTTGCTATTCCATGAGTATTAGCCTTACCTAGTCGTAAAGACTAGGTGCCATCACGATACCCAACAAAGGGAAATTTGGGTCATCACAAGTTGGTATCAAAGCTCTAGGTTCATAGGTGTTACGAGTCATAAGAGAGTTTAGTAGAGTCTTGCGGATCGGTGCGGAGATGTCTATACTTATCTTCGAGAGGCTATCGAACTATTAGGACAATTCCATTTCTTTCATTTCTATCGTGCGAGTTCATTGACCTTGAAGTTTTAAAATTTTCATTCTAATTTATCACAGATGGTGAGGACACGAGTCACGGTTCCTGATGATGTTACCCCCGAGACAGATGTCGCTAGGGGCAGAGGCTGAGGTCGATGAAGAGAACGTGCCACAGTTATGCCACCTACTAGAGCAGCCTTTGAGGAGCCACCAGCAGTTCCAGTTGGGGGGCAGGCACCGGAGGTGCCTGTTGTTACCAAACTTCAGGAGACTTTAGCACAATTCTTGAGCATGTTTGGTACATTGGCTCAGGCAGGGGTATTTCAGGTTGCACCAGTTACTTCACCGATGGAGGGAGGAGCCCAGACTCCCACCGTCCACACTCCAGAGCAGCGAGTTCACATTGGTCCGGGTCCAGGTGTCATAGTGACACAACCTGTGATTCCAGTTCATCAGAGCAACAATATCCGAGGGAGAGCAGCTTAGATTCGCAAGGTTCAAGAGACATAAACCTCCTACATTCAGTGGATCGGCTTCAGAGAGTGCACATGGTTTTCTAGAGGAGTGGCATAACATCCTCCGCACTTTGGATATTGTTGAGACGAGTGGGGTTGCTTTTACCACGTTCCAGCTTCAGGGAGTAGCTTATCAATAGTGGTGGGTATATGAGCTGTGTAGCCCGGCCGAGTCAGCTTCACTTACATGGGGTCAGTTTTCATAGATGTTCTTGAGAGAGTTGGTACCTCAGTCCTTTCGAGATGCATGGCGCGCAGAGTTTGAGCATTTGCACTAGGGCACTATGTCAGTATTAGAGTATGCCATCAGATTTAGTGATTTGGCCAGCCATGCACCTGCCTTAGCCGCTATAGTTAGAGGGCGAGTCCGTAGATTCATTAAAGGGCTCAGGCATGCTATTCGGTATAGCATGGCTCGAGAGTTGGAGTCATATGTTTCATTTCAGCAGGTGGTAGGGATCGCTCGCCGGTTAGAGGGCATGTGGGACTGGGAGCGAGAGGACAGACGAGATCACGAGAGAGAGATTACAGGGAGGCGAGGAGGCCTCGTAGACCAGAGAGATCTGTTGGTCCATATTTTGGAGGCAGGGTACGTCACGGTAGGGGTTTTGTGGGTCAACCAGTTCAGTTTGCATTACCGGCTTCACATGGGGTTCCAGGTACTCGTGGGTCTCAGGGTACTCGTCTCGCACAGTTTCCACAGCCACGCCAGCAGAGAGGTTATTTTGAGTGTGGAGATAACAGTCACGGGGTGAGAGATTGTCCAGGCTCCGGGCAGCTGTGTTACAATAGGGCATTCAGGCAAGTAGAGGGTGCCCAAGAGAGGGAGGACCGGTCCATTGATGTGTTTCGTATACTAGGCTGGAGTCTGTTGTGCCAGATGTTATCGTACATGTATGTTTTGATTTGTTACAAAGGGGAACCATTTGTATTTCATTATAGCTCTGCTGGTCGGGACAAGTTCCCTCATTTGTTGTTTCCTTTATGAGTGTGTTTCATGTTTTGCACTCTATTTTAGTGTTTGCTCCTGTTGGGAGATTCGGTGAGTGGTAGCACATGTCTATTGTTTGTTTCTATTCATTATTGAGAGATATGAGACTAGTAGTAATTTCCTGTTGTCCAGTACGGTAGGCTTGATGTGATTCCTGAGTATAGTGGTTGCGAGCTATGATTATTATGCTCCACCGGTGTGGGAGCTAGTACGTGTTGTATTTTTGTTAAAGGAAGTGATCTAGTGAAAAGTTCCACTTGGCGGGGTATATATCCTATTTGTGGTTTAGAGTTGAGGGCGAGACCCTCGTGATTTCATGTGATTTGAAATGTTGAACCGGGCAGTGTGTCGTGATAGAAGTTATACCAGGATGGGATCCTTGCGATTTTTCATGTGCTTTAATTCTTTCCTTGTTGTATTGTTTTGTAGGTTAGCATTGATAGAGAGTTGTGCCAGTTGGGCTTGTTTGGTAGTTTCCTTATGTGTTCCTCCTTTCATATTCAGTCACTTTCGTTATGTTCTCCTTGAGTTTTATCTTGCGGGGCGTGTTCTCAGTGGTGTTAGTTATGGCTTGGTGATTCGGGTGTCAAAGTTATGAGGTCTTCGTGTTTCTTGCATTATTATCAGTGTGATGGAGGTTTAGAATAGAGTTCTATCGGATATGAGGCTAATTGTCGGTGTTGAGTTGATTTCAGGCAGCTATTGTGATCAGAAGTGTTATCAAGGGCCTATATGTGGTGCGTTATGTTGTGTGGTCGTACCTTGTGGGTGTAGGCATGAGTTGATGCAGCTAGTTAAGGCTGATACCGGATGTGGATTTAGAATTGGGCCTTTTTGTAGTAGGGAGAAGGTGAGAAATTGGATGAGGCTTATCTGTGTTAGTAGGAAGGCTAAATTGCAGTTGTTATGGTGTCGTAAGACTTATGTAGATTGGGGTGACATGGGATCACCCGCGGGTGTGTGTTGGAAGGGTGCATTCAACGATTGGATGAGTTCGAGGTAATCTTGGCACGTTCGAGGACAAACGTTTGTTTTAAGAGGGGGAGAATGTAACAACCCGACCGGTCATTTTGAGAATTTAAGCTCTGTTTGGTGGCATAAGGCCTTGAACAACTTCGTATTATGTATATCAACTTGTGTTCATGGTTGGATTCAGTTACCGGATGATTCAGAGTCGAATTGGAAGAAGGACTGTTGTTGTGGAAGTTTAAACGGTCAAGTTTTGACCGAAATTTGACTTTTTATGTAAACGGCTCCGGAACGAGTTATGGATGATGTAAGCAGCTTCATATGGTGATTTTGGGCTGAGGAGCGCGTCCGGAATGTGTTTTCGAGGTCTGTGGTAGTTTTAGGCTTGAATTGGCGAAAGTTAGATTTTCGGCGATTTCGGTTGATAGGTGAATCTTGATATCGAGCCCGGAATGGAATTTCAGAAGTGGTTGTAGGTTCGTAGTGTCATTTGTGACTTGTGTGTCAAATTTTAGGTCATTCGGGCTAGTTTTGACGTGTTTCGGCATCGGCTGTGGATTTTGGAAATTCCATACGTTCTTAGGCTTTATTCCATGCATAATTGGCTATTTTGATGTTATGTGATGTGTTTTGATGGCTCGACTAAGTTTGGATAAGGTATTAGGACTGGTTGGTAAGTTTGGTTGAGGTCCGGGGGGTCTCGGGGATGTTTCAGATGCTCAATGAGATGATTTTGAGCTTAGAAACCAGCTGAAGCATTGTTGGTTCTGGTGTTTCGCACCTGCGGATGGGGAGCCATAGGTGCGGACACGCAGGTGCGCTGGAGGGCGTCGCAGGTGCGGGTTTTGTTCAAGGGCAGTCAGGCTCGCAGGTGCGGACGGGGTTCCGCAGGTGCGGAGCCGCAGATACGTCCTAGTCATCGCAGGTGCGGCCCCAGTTCATTTAGTGAGTTTTCGCACATGCGATGTATGTTCCGCAGGTGTGGTCCAATTAGCCGCATGTGCAGTCATCACTGGGCAGAGAGTTATATTCGAGGGTTTGTTCGTTTTCACTCTCTTTTTGATTTTGAGCTCGGGAGAAGGCGATTATTTGACGGATTTTCAGAGGAATCTTGTGGGTAACGATTTTGCATTAATCTATTGTGGTTTTCCTCGTTTAATCAAGGAATTTGAGAGTAAAAGTTTGGAAATGGGAGAAAAATTCCCCAATTGAAAATCCGAGATTTGAGTGAGATTTTGACGTCGGATTTTGATGATTCTTGTTCAAGTGTTCTCATAAATGAGCGGGTGTTCATAATTTATAAATTTTACCCGATTTCGAGACGTGGGCCCGAGTTACTTTATGTGTGATTTTCCTAATTTTGCATCTTAGCTTCGAATTTATTAGTTAAACTAGTTGTTTGTAGTGTTATTTACACGATGCTATTGATTTGATTAGATTTGTGTCATTTGGAGTCGGGTACTCGTGACAAGAACGTGATTTCAAGTTTGATCCGAGCGGTTGAGGTAAGTATCTTGCTTAACCTTGTGTGGGGAAATTACCCCTTAGGATTTGAGTCTTCTATGTTGATTTTTGTCGGTGTACGCGAGGTGACGAGTGTGTGCTCGAACTTATTTGCAGAAGGTTGACCTTTAGGATTCTTAGGTCCTTATATTCACCTCGTATGAAGTTGTTCTTGATATGTTTGAGTTCTTATTTTCTTGTTTCACCTCGACATGCTTTGATTAGAGATAATTGCTTTAGAATTTACCCTTACCGCCTACTTGACCCTGTTTGACTTAACCACAGGTTTTACCTCTCTATCATCATGCTATATTTTCATAAACTACCTATAATTAATTGAATCGTTGAATATTCCTCATACGGGGTTTAGATAACTTATATCTTAGTTGACTTGTCCTTACTTGAAATTATTTGACTTGTGTTGTCTTCTCATTGTTGACTTGAATTTGTGGATTTGTTGCTTGTCTGTTTTTCCCTGGTCAAGTTGTTCTATTTATACTTAGTATTCTTTACAATGATTATTCCTTGTGAATGATGTTCTATTGTTTCCTTGTGAGTTGAAATTCTTGCATTGATTTATTCGCTGTACCTTGTGTCATGGCCATGATTGCTTTGTATTTGATGTGGTGATGTACGAGTTCTCTGTCGTGCTATAATTATTGTCTTTGGTTGTTGCACTACATATTTAAATTGGGGACTACAGACGTATTCTGGGAGATTCCTCCTGTACTGCATATTTAAATTGGGGACTACGGACGTATTCTGGGAGATCCCCCCTATATTGCATATTAAAATTGGGGACTACAGACGTATTCTGGGAGATCCCCTCTGTATTGCATATTTAAATTGGGGACTACAGACATATTCTGGGAGATCCCCCCTGTACTGCATATTTATTTGGGACTACAGACGTATTCTGGGAGATTCCCCCAGCACTACATATTTACCTCGGGATTACGGGCGTATTCCCGGAGATCCCCCATCACTGCATATTGTTTTGGGACTACAGATATATTCTGGGAGATCCTCTGTATTGTGTGATAAATTTGGAACTACGGGACGGGATCCCGTAGGCTTTATCAAAGGAATTATATTTGAAAGGCAATTATTTGGAAAATCCAATTTGAAAACAATTACCTTGAATAAAACTATGTTTGAAGAACATTCCTTTGGAAAAAGAATATTTGAAAAATGTTCATGTTAAACAAAACTGTGTTAAAGGATGTCCCTTTGAAAAAGAATATTTGAAAATGCTTATGTTAAATAAAAACTATGTTGAAGGATATCCCTTTGGAAAAGAATATTTGGAAAAATGTTTATGTTGAAGAAACTATGTTTAAATGAAACTTTCTTTGGAGAAGTATATTTGAAAAGCTTTTATCTTAAAGAAAACTATGTATGAGAGACATCTCTTGGGAAAAAAATATATTTCAAAAGAATTTCCTTTTAAAAAGGATATTACCTTAAAGCTTTCAATATAGAAACTTGCGGGTGAAAGTTTATACTCGAAGATTTTTTATCATTTTAATGGTATTTGTGGCTAAGGCCTATTGTGGAGACGAATACAGTGTTGAGTTACTACTTGTCCTTATTGCGTTGTAATTTCCAGACTTGGGCTGTGTTCCCGTCCATCCATTGTGTGTATTATTACGATGTTCCGTCATTAATTGCTGTATTTCCTTCCGCATTGTAGTTGTTATGTTGTTAACTATATTGTGTAGTCATTAGATAGGTGTCATGCCCTATCATTCCTATATTTATTAGACCAGTGAGTGTATTGACTAGTCCTCGTCACTACTTCACTGAAGTTAGTCTTGATACTACTGGGCACCGCTGTGGTGTGCTCATTCTACACTTCTGCACATTTTTTATGCAGATCCAAGTATCGATCGTTAGTAGCTGTGCGGGTTCTTGCTGAGGAGACTCAAGGTAAACCTGTCGTCGCGTTTGCAGGCTTCAGAGTCATCTTCCTATTATGTATTTACACTGTTTTACTTACTTCCGAACAATTGTATTTAGAAGTTGTAGTAACCTTATAGAGCTTATGACTTGTACTATCTGGTTTTGGGAATATGTATTGTATAAAGGAATTTTTTTTATTATAGAAAAATATTTGTTTTTTTTTGTTTATTATTGTTGCTATTCCACGAGTATTAGACTTACCTAGTTAAGTACAATATAATAGATGTTAAAGTGTATAATAGGTACAAAAGTTAGTTAAGATGTTCAAATGAAAAATGATACCAACTTTAAGGGGCTATCTATGTGTTTGGCCTAAAAATGTTTAGTGGCAGAAGAGAAGACGATTTTTTCGTATCGGTGTGCTAGCATAGAGTTGATATATGTGAAAAAGGTAAGGGAAATGATATTTATGTTTGGTGTGGTGGCTGGGTAACGATGAAAGTGAAAAAAATATGCAGTTTTAAAGAAACGAAGAATATCATGACGAGATATTGATACTGGATTTCACACATTTCATATGCCAACAATGTAATATGTTTTTACGTGATTTATTATCAATTTTGTTTGTTGAGTTGGAAAATAAAAGCATGTGCCATACAATTGGGTAACGAGAGGATGATTTTAAAATGAACTTTTAATGAAAGTGTATGAATTAAAATCTTTGCACACTTAAGGGATATATTGATAATTTTGATTCTTTTTTTGTTTTGTTTATTACTATGGAGCATGAATTTTTTTTATTTATAATTAGTACTATTAAAATAGTGAGTGATTTAATTCTTTAATTATTGGAGGTTACTTCGTTAAAAAATTTAATTTATCAAATATATAAATATTTAAGAAATAGAGATAGTAAGTTTATGAGACTTTTGGTCGTGTTAGTTCTTGTCCATAAAGTGATGATCGTTTGATAAATATATAGTCATTTAAAGTTAAAAGAGTATATGGTTGTCGTTAATGAGAAATTGATTTTTTTAAACTTTTAATTGATTTTTTAAAACTTTTTTTCCCCCACAAAACAACAAGAGCTACAACCTAAAAGCACTAATAATAGGGTAGAAACTGCGAGAACATAAATTTCTTATACTGATTTAATTTATTATAATAAATAAAGTTACATGTAATTATTTATTTACATGACCTGATTGTGTTAAAAAAAAAAATAAGACTCTGACTATAGAAAACGAAACTCATTTTTACTTTTAAGTAGTTTTCCAAAACCATGGCCAGAAGAGGCGCTATAAAAAGCTCAATTTCAACAACGGTGCGAAGAGCGAGCCGCCGGAGCTGAGAGCAGTAGGAGAAAATGGGAAAGAAAACGAAGAAACCAGGGAAAGGCAAGGAGAAAACAGAGAGGAAAACAGCAAAAGCAGAAGAGAAAAAAGCCCGCAGAGAATCCAAAAAACTCTCCCCTGAAGACGACATAGATGCTATTCTGGTACAGTATATCCCCTTCTTACCCTCATTCCTCACAAATAAACGCGTTTTTTTTATACTAACTTAGAGTATTGGAAAATAAATAGCTGAACATACAAAAAGAGGAAGCTAAGAAGAAGGAAATTCACGTTGAAGAGAACGTTCCTGCACCTTCTCCTCGATCCAACTGCTCGGTAAAATACAAGATTTTCACTTTTGGTTATTTATGCGTTTAACGTAGTTCTACAATGTCATTGATGTTAGTGTATTAGTGAACTTTCTGTATAACTCTGTTTTTGCTTAATTTGTTTTTGCAGTTGAGTATTAATCCATTGAAGGAGACTGAATTAGTACTCTACGGTGGTGAATTCTACAATGGCAGTAAGGTAAGGCGTTGGTAATTACTATTTGATACGTTTCATATGTGTTTGTCTACTTAATGCTGCAAGTTTTAAGAAGCACTATACTTTCCAGATAGCTTTGTAGTGATCAATAATAATTTTGATGATGAGCCACTTATTCATAAAAATGTGGTGCCACTAAATAAACTCTCTCTGTGTTAATTTTTTTTTTGGCCCATTCGCTCTTTCAAGGGTCAGTTTAACTGCTTTTTGAAGCTGAATTGGATATAGTAATTCCTAAAGGGGAAAAAAGTTCGGCCATTTGCAAAATTAAATGAAAAGTACTATAGGGTTGTGGGTTGTCAATGTTAAATGATGAAAGAATAAACTTCTTTGTCAAATATCATTTTGTTTGACTCTCGCAAATCCAAAAGGGAAAACTAGTTTAGGGAAAAGGGAGTAATTTATTAACGGTTAGCATTAAGTTCCCTTTTGTTTTATGTGTTACATTTTTTAATTGAGGAATTAGAATTTATGGAGTTGGCTAAATGCAGACATTTGTATATGGCGATCTTTACCGGTATGATGTGGAAAAGCAAGAGTGGAAGTTGATTTCAAGCCCTAACAGTCCGCCTCCTCGCAGTGCACACCAAACAGTTGCTTGGAAGAATTATCTTTATATTTTTGGTAAAAGATCCAAAGACTGTGTAATGAGCATGCAATTTAGCATACACAATTTTGTGCATCTTAATATATGCATTTTGAGTTCATATCCTTTTCCTCTTCCCTGGTGATTATTGTGATAATTGCTGTTTTCTTATTAGGTGGTGAATTTACGTCTCCTAATCAAGAGCGTTTCCATCATTACAAGGTATAATCCACTATATATCCTTGGAATGTCATGCTTGTCTTTGAGTCCAAAATTTACATGTATGTATATCCTTTTATTATTTGTGATGCAGGACTTTTGGGTGTTGGACTTGAAAACAAACCAATGGGAGCAACTGAATTATAAAGGTTGTCCTAGTCCACGTTCAGGCCATCGCATGGTACATTCAGCTTTCTTTGAAATAATTGAATTCTTCAGCTTTCTTTGAAATAATTTAATTCTTTAGCTTTCTTTGAAGTAACTTAATTCTTGATGAGCAGCTCACTCTTGCTTATAGTGTGAAAAGAAAATAAGAGGATGTATTTTATCAAAAACCATTATTTTGATATGTAGAACAATGATCAATTAGATTCAATACTTGATTTTGGTTTCCTTTTTGGAATTTATTTGGCCTTGCAAGGGTCCTTATGATTCAAACTTGGCTTATTTGCAGATTTTGTACAAGCACAAGATTATAGTTTTTGGAGGCTTCTATGACACTCTTAGAGAAGTGAGGTGGTTATTTTTGCTATTTGTTGAAGAGTTGCAGGATACTGAAATTAATTCGAGAAGCTTCCAATGATCTGTAAACCAATATTTTCTTTTTAGATTTATTGTGCTTAGGAGTTAGTGATTATTATCAGTCCTCCTAGTTGCTTTGTGAATGACTTGCGGTCCTCCTCATACTTAAATCAGCTTACTGAAGTTGTGAAGTTTACTTGTATATTGTTTGCAAAATGAGTTCTTTCTACCTATTATTAGGGCTACGTATTCATGTCAACATGCTCCCCTGATAAGTACTGCCAAATTCTTCTGCAGCCACCGAACCTCCACTTGCTTGAGGTATGGTGGCACCTGGACCTCCAAGCCTTGCGGAGAATGGAGAGGCAAAGCCCAATTAGTGACTGCTTACCTACTAACTTTGCTTGTATGGCAGAATGATAAAGCGGTTACTAATTGGGCTTAACCTACTAACATACAAGTTTTTCAGACAAGGTTTCACATGTGTCCTGTGGATTCATGTATCCCAAACATCACAGAATATTCTCCAGTGATTCATTTATTTTTTATTTTATTCAAGCTCCAGTGGTTCATTTATCACTTATTTCTTTCTTTCTTTTCGCAAGTAGCTCGTTTGCATATGTCCTGCTAAGTATCATAATAGATGCATCTCAATGAGGCTCTAAACTAGTTGGACATAAAGTGATCATTTGGCTTCTAAAATTTACAAAACCTTTACTTGTTGCAGGTATTACAATGATCTACATGTATTTGATCTTGATCAGTATAAGGTGCAGTACATGATAAACATTTCTGCATTTTTTCTGGTTTATTTGTTCAACAAGTTCTAAATTCTAATTGCTAATCGCTTTGATATTCTCGCTGCAGTGGCAAGAGATAAAACCTACACCTGGATGCATGTGGCCCAGTGCTCGAAGTGGCTTCCAGTTTTTTGTTTATCAAGATGAGGTGAATGATCAGTAACAGCTTGAGTAATCCTTGCTCCACCACGAGTTGCTCTACCTATCTTCTTTATTTGAGGTGTTTGGGATGAATGTATAATATGCTGCCACTCTGACTACTAACTAGTGCGGATTATTATCTGTCCTATTCTGCTGTCTGTTGAACTCCTGTCTTCTGCCACTTCCCCAATCCCCTGGTGCAAAACTTAGATATTGGCTCTGAACAAGTATTGTTACTGTTATTCAAGATTGTAGGTTCCACGGTAAAACTTTCCACTTGGTATGGGTAAACGTGATTCTTTATAAGTCCTCAAATTTCTTGCTGTTTATAGTAGTTTCTTTTCTTGGTAACTAGTTTATATTATGTTCTTCTTTGTTAGTTGTTAATGTACTTCTATGCAGCCCAAAGATATTTTTGGTCTACTTGCCATAACTCATCGGAATTCAATCCGATAAGATCTTCAGGAGTGAGTAAATATGTTGAAAATGTTATGACTTGGCCCTTCTTTATGTTGTTTGAAGAAGGAAGGATAAAAGGAAGGCTGGCAAAATTATTTGCTTTTGCTTGTGGCACCAATTCTACAAAATGAATGAGAAGAACGGTGCTCTATTATTGCAAACATTTTGTTTATGTGATCAAGATATATGTATACGTCTCAAGTTTGTTAAGAGATATTTTTTCTCTTCTATTCCTTTTTGGTACCTTCTATTAGACAAGGTAAGTGATTCAGGTGGAAAATTAAGTCGCATTTTCCATTCTTTCAGCTTGCCGTCCTCTCTGTTCTGCAAGTTAGTTCCTTTCTTTCTTTTCCTATACCCTTGAGGTGGAGCTATTTACACTCTTGGCCCGATGTAGGCCATTAAATAAATCTGGTTAATCTCATGTATCTTTGAAGTTCTACTTAAGAATAACCGTTGGCTTCTCTATTTTCTTGAATTCGCAATGATACTCTTTTAGTTGCATGACTTATATTTTGCATTGTATGATCTATTTCCTTCAGGCATTCTATGGAAACTTTTCTGTACTTCAGTTCGTGTCTCATATTATATGCTTCTGTGGGGAAAATCACATTAATTGGTTCCTAAGTCCATCTTTTTACGAATTCCAGATTTATCTATATGGTGGTTATTCCAAAGAAGTTTCATCTGATAAAAGTGGCTCAGAGAAGGGAATCGTTCACTCAGACATGTGGTCCCTTGATCCTAAGACTTGGGAATGGAACAAGGTTTATATCTTACTGTTCTCTCCTCCTCCTCCTCTCCCTGGTATTCACATACTTTATTGGTGGAAAGATAGAAGTTATGTACTTTCACCTCTTTCCCACTTTCTCTTCCCTTTCAAATTAGTTAGTGCGGCTCTCTATGTGGCAGATGGGTTTGAACCATTTGACTGGATAATAATGTTTGACAATAATAATCATAATTATGCTAAAGATGTCCTCAACCCTCTAGTATATTAAACTAAATATTAGAAACATACCTCAGTTCTAAATACTGGCACACCATGGAATTAAATCACATGTAAGATTATAATGTTATCGCCTTTTCAACAATCAAAAAACCTTTTGTGGCCTTTCTCAAAAAAGATTATAACACTATCGAGCTTAGATAGGCAGTGTGCTGTTCCGAATGTACTTCCTATCCAAATGACTGCAGATGTCCAGACTTCAAAATTTGTTGCCGCTGACACGAGAAATGAAATCTGTTTATTTTCTGAGAAAGATACCAAATATTCCTTTAATTATCTTCAGAGCTGGGTACTAATTACATTCTTTTAAAGTACGAAACATTTTACCAGAATTCTCCTGCGGAATAACATCCCCCCCCCCCCCCCCNTGGCTGTTGCATTTATATCTCCATCTAAATATAGAAGCAAAGCATAATCTGAAAGATTATCTCTGAAATTCTGAGTTTAGTTTATGTTTGTTACTGTTTTCTTAGTTATATACTGACAAGTTCAAAGAGTTTTCGTATTGTATTGTGCGAATATTTTCCCATCTTCAGAACTTGTCTTTTTCTTAAATTTGTCTTGCTGCATGTAAGGTCAAAAAAGGCGGCATGCCTCCTGGTCCTCGTGCTGGTTTCTCTATGTGCATCCATAAAAAGCGGGCTATACTATTTGGAGGTGTCGTGGATATGGAAATGGAAGGTTGTTTTCCTTTGTATAAGCATATCTTGTAGCCTTTTGTTTTCACATTCATTTGCTCTTTTAACTTTTAAAAGGACAACTTTTGGAAATAAAGGAAAAAATGCAATATAGATGTCAAAGAAATGCAAACAAACATCTGACTCGATGTTCTATCCAGGTGATGTTATGATGAGCTTGTTTCTGAATGAACTCTATGGCTTCCAATTAGACACTCATCGCTGGTAAATGCCTATTCTACTCTCCTCTGTTTTTTTCTTGAGATGAATGCTCTGTTTACTTTGGTTTTAGCCACTTCAAGTGACAGTTAGAACTATCTTCTTAACAGAATTTCCTTCAAGTCAGCGTGTTGCACATGGCTTTGTCTTTCACATTCTTTCTGTGTCATCTTTCCTGGACAATAAAGTGCGATGTTATTTTCTTTTGGAGGTTAATATTTATTCTGCTTACAGGTATCCATTGGAGCTGCGGAAGGAGAAATCTACAAAACATAAGGTACTAACAGTATTAGCTTTTTGAATCGTCTCTCTCTACCTGCTTAAACTACTGTTCAGGGTCACCATACTCCTCATGCACACCTCTTGAAGCTTTGTTATACATGTGGTTTGCAACTTTTTAGTTCATTTACAATTTGTTATAAAGTTACTGTTCTCCTGCCAGAAATTTCATTTCCTTTTGTTCTTTGGGTCTAATAATTTCGTCATCACCAGCGAAATTAGGGAGGACAGCCGGAGGTGCTGATAAAAACTACAATGCAAGTAACTCTTACACAGAACCTATCTTAGAAACTTGTGCCCTTACATCACAAAGAGAATTGTAAAATCCTCTATCTTGAAGATCAATGTAAAAAACAAAGTAGTGCCTTGTACTGTGAAGATGTTCTAAATGAAGAATACTGAGCCTGTTAGATAGTTATGTGTAAATAGTCCTAGTCCCATATGTAGTAGGAGTAGAATATGTCCTAGTCCCATATGTAGTAGGAGTAGAATATGTATTATATATAGAGCTCATTGTATCATTGTTAAAAAAATAGATTTTTCTCCTGTGCATTCTCACATGGTATCAGAGCTTCAGTGAGAAAATTATCGTTGTGCGTCATTCCAGCGACATCCGGGAAGAAAGATCTCATCGCCGTGCAATTTTCCGGCAACTTCGTCTTGTTCCCAGGGTTCATCATTGCTACAGTGGTACTGTGCACATACCGGTACCACCATCAAATCCGAAACCCTTGTGCGACCAAACCCCAGAAATTTCAGTCCTATTGGAATAGAAAAGTCAGTCACCGTGCGTCTTTCCGGTTAACGACTCAAGATTAATTTGCGTTATCTTCTCATCGGTAAGTGTTGTGCGAAAACCAACACTACCCTCTTGTTCGGAGAATTCAGGCAACAAAGCCCCATTCAATCGCTCCGGCAGAAAGTCCTTCACGCGCCTCCATGCGCCACCACAACAAGGGTTCCAGCGAGCTACAATAACTTGTTTTGTTGCTTACGGGGAGTCTAGTGAACTAGTATGTCGAATGATCAGCTTGCAAATATTTTCACCAAGTCCTTCACTGGTCCTCTTATTAGTTACATATGTAATAAGCTCGGTACTAATGATTTGTATGCACCGGCTTGAGGGGGAGTGTTAGATAGTTATGTGTAAATAGTCCTAGTCCCATATGTAGTAGGAGTAGAATATGTATTATATATAGAGCTCATTGTATCATTGTTAAAAAAATAGATTTTTCTCCTCACAGAGCCAAAATGAAGCCCGGAGTCCAAAGGTATATGCATGACAATGTAACCCTTGGCACAAAATACGAAGAGCCACCTCTACTTTCACCCTTTTCTTCTCTCCCATTAGCCGAAGTTGTATACTCATGCCTCTTTCCTTGAGGTGAGTCTCTAACTGCCTCTGCCCTCCAGGTATTCATTCTTTTTCATCTCGGACTGTCATTGAAATTTCTTCCTTTTACAAATCGATGCAGCAGCATCTGTTTCAATTTGTCAAAGCCACTTCTCAGCACATGCTAAGTTTTGCGTTTGCAAGTGCTGGGTCAAAGTATCTTTTATTTGAAGACAAAGAAGAAAATTTTACAAGGTCAATTTATTTTTTTATTTTTAGAGTGAATTTAAATGGGGAAACATGGCCAGTGAGGATTTATATAGTCGAACCCAACTTGTTTGGCATTGAGGCATAGCTGTTGTGGTAGAGTGACTAAGCATCTAATGGTGATTTTTCAAGTTCTAACTAAAAGAACAGTTATTTTGGTTAGGGAACACAAAGAGCAATTTGTGATTTTTATAATAATTTTGTATTATAGCTGTTCTGTCTCATTGGGGTTTCAGTGTGCTTATGTTTTTGGTTTTCGTTTTGTCTTCCGTTATTCTTCTCAAAATCTACACCCTAGAAAATAGACTCCATTTTAGTTCATTGACATTGTTTGGCCTCTGTTTCTTTCATTCTTATAAATACCGATGCTCTGATTCGAGTTTGCTTGACATTATGGAGCCTACTGTTGTGCTTGACGTTTCGAGCATACCGAGCAAACCTGAGTCCTATAGGATGAGGTTCCAGCTGAACCCAGGCTCCTGAATTTGAAGCCAGTTGAGCTCAAGCTGGTCTTCAGTTGCCCGCTAAATGTATTGAACGGTGCCGAGTTAACCTAGTAGGGCCGCTCAGCTTATTTACATTCCTAGTGAGAATGAATATGAGTTTCACTAAGCCGCCAGGTGGCTAATATTTTCTGGAGAGGGGCTTTAGTTGGTTGTATGTGAGTAAGACATATTTAGTTTTAATCTTACTGTAGCTAATTCACATGTGGATATTTTTTTCCTTAAGAGGCGTTCTCATCTCTTGTCCCTCTGAAATAAATGTGCTTCTCTCTTTTTGTGTATTCTGAAGCATGTATGTTATTGTATCTCCTAAAATTTGAATTTGATTAATAAAGACAGTGTTTTGTTGGATCTGCTTGCAGAAAAAGCAAATTTTAGATGAGCAAGCTGACAGCATGGATCTTGATAGTAAGACAAGTGCGATGGAAGTTGACGCGAATGATGAAGATGAGGACCTGGATTATGACGAAGATGCCAGCACAGAAGTCAATAAAATGTCTTCGAACATGAAAAGGAATGTGACTATTGATGATGGCAATGTAGCTGCTAGATCTGAGGATAAGCCGGTCATTTCTAGCTCTAAATCTTCAGCCGTGCAACATTCAGCTTCATCAGATGTCAGTTGTGCTGAATAACATAATAAGTCAATCACGTATATATAAGCATTTGTTGCCGTATGATGAACGTTCATCTTTCAGGTGGTAAAGCCCTGTGGACGTATCAATTCATGCATGGCTGTGGCAAAAGATACCTTATATATCTATGGGGGCATGATGGAAATTAGAGATCAAGAACTTACTCTTGATGACTTATATATTCTTAATCTCAGTAAACTTGATGAATGGAAATGCCTTATTCCGGTTAGTTAATATTTTTCAGTTGTTGTTTACTGTATCTTTCTGTTTAACTTATCTATGAGTCTATCTTGCTTCCCTCTCCCCTCTCCCTAGTTGATCCATAATTATTTGGTTCCTTAGGATGTAAAATCTTCACAGTTGATTAATTTTTCTATTATCATCCCCAAAAGGACAGATTATCTCTTATATGTTGTTTTGAAAAGTTCAAGCGGCTGATCATCTTCACATATCATGATGCATTATCCTTATATATTTAGACTTGCTTTGCCTTTTGAAAATGATTCCTCTTTGGCTATCAAATATGACGCACTTCAGTAAGACATTAGCTTACTCAAGATAAGAGCATGGTTCATCAACCAGGTTCTGCTGGGGCTCGTAAACATTATGTTGCACCTTACCCCATTAAATAATAGACAACTACTTGTGTGTAAAAAAAGAGGGACAACTACTTTTATGAAGATAATATTCCACTGAACTATTTCATTGATTCCTATAGCCCTGTGCAGCTAATTGTATTGCCGATCCTTTGATGGTATTTTTTTCTAAATTAGTTTATTGGAAGTAAAATAGTCACTTTTAACATGTAAAAGACAGTGAAAGTGCTACCGTATTGCAGACTTGTGTTTGCTTTTCTGTGTAACTTGGACTTATCTTTAGATTTTCTGCCTAGGCATCTGAGTCTGAGTGGGTTGAAGCGTCAGATAATGAAGACGATGAGGATGAAGATGAAGATGACAGTGAAAGCGAAGAATGTGAGAGTGGTCATGATAGCGATGAGGACAGTGATGAAGAAGATGATGCTGAGGTCTCTTTCTTTTACTGAATGCATTAAGCAGACTAGATTTTCATCAAATATTCTATGTCATTCTGCAAATTGTTTGGAAGACGAACTGTGTTGTAATGCTCATCTATTTAAAGGCTAGGAATGGTGCATCAACATCACTTGAAACTGGAGATGCCGTTGCCATAATCAGAGGTGAAGGAAAAACGCTGAGAAGGAAGGAGAAACGAGCCAGAATTGAGCAAATCAGAGCCAGTCTTGGCCTCTCTGATGCTCAAAGAACACCAATGGTACCCTATTCTTCTAAATCTATTTCTGGTTGAGCAACAAATTGATAATTTGAATGACTAGTTACTGATTTATACACTACATTTAGCTCGGACATTTTTCTCTAATCTTCAAATTTACTTGCCCTTTTTATTTGTGAAGCCAGGGGAGTCTCTGAGGGAGTTCTACAAAAGAACAAATATGTATTGGCAAATGGCAGCATATGAACACACACAACATACAGGAAAGGTCAGTTTTGCGGTATTGATTATTTGGGAAAAATACACAATGGATTAAGTATAGAACTTGTTGTAGACCATTATTCTCCTTATTCTTTTGTCATGGGTTTATCCATTTTTCTATGCATACCATTTTATAGTTCTACTACCATAATAAGGGTTAAACTTGACACTCCATAAGGGTTAAGATATGAGAATTGCAAGGCATCATTCTTCTGGTTGCAGTAGTTGTGAGTAATTGGGCACGAATTGGCGCATATAGTAGGAGAATGGTAGGAAAAACGCAGACAGTAAAAATGAATTTTGTTCCTTCACCTCCTATTGTTCTTCCTTGAGGCATGAAAATCTTGACTTGAAATGGAATAACAGGAAAAGGACCATTTCAAGTTATGCTTTAGTTTTCTAATTAGTTATGGTGTTTCCATTTCGGTTGATGCCAAGTAACACTGCGGATGATTTGCCCATGTCTGAATTTGAATAGTCTTTGGTGGAGATGCAGCATACTTTACATTTTGTCCTGTTTCTACAATGCATTTCTTTCATCACAAGCAGCAGTCTCACATCCAAAACAATGTGTTGTCTCCTTGATCGCGATTCTCATCCCTAGTTGCCGTCTCAGAATATCTCTTCTCCTGTTTTAAGGAGTTTGCACAATTAGTCTTGAGGAAATACAGCTATGCGATTATCTTCCACCTAACGGAGGAAAAATTTGCTGACCTGCGACCTGGTTTCCCAGAATATTTTTTTTCTAAAGTCAGTCTTGTTCAACTTGAGTTGTGAGCCCCTTCGTTTTGAATATATTTCTTTCTCCCGTCTCTGCCTTTTGCATTGCGTTCTTGTCATAAATTCTGATTAACACTCACTTTGAACAAGTTGTCAATTTGGCGAAGTTGGACGATGGTTGCACAAGCTTTAAGACCTAGGAACAGTAACTGATGTTGACCCCTTTTCATTGTAATAGAACTATTCTAATGGAGTTGAATGGAAAAAGGAGTTGTCCAAATTCATACACAGGAAATATTACTTTATATGAGGTGTGTATCTTCGTGTTAAATTGCATGGAGCTTCATTTGGAATATATTGAATTGGGAGGAAATTCAAATGAGTCGAGTTAATTATGTACCATTTCTGAAATTGAGAAGCAAGGATCAGATTGGCATGACTAGTCTCCCCCTAGAACCCATGGAATACAAATAGGAAGTTAATTGGAGGCCGACTTTGGGGGGCACCTTGGACCCTTCTCCTCGGACCATTCTCCTACCGGCCCTGATGGTTTCCTTGGCCTTCTTCCAGCTCTGTTGGGGGGCACCTTGGACCCTTCTCCTCGGACCATTCTCCTACCGGCCCTGATGGTTTCTCCTTGGCCTTCTTCCAGCTCTGTTGGGACACCATCAAGGGAGAGTTGATGGAAGCCATTGAATACTTCCATGTGAATGGTGTTTTCGAGAGAAGTATCTATGCTTCCTTTATTACTATTGTGCCTAAGAAAGAAGGTGCATCTTGTATCAGAGACTACATGCCTATTAGTCTCGTGGGGAGCATTTACAAGATTATTTCTAAAGTGCTTTCCAACAGACTCAAGAAGGTTCTTGACGTGTCTGTTTCGTCCTCCCATAATGCGTTTGTGGAAGGTAGGCAGATCCTGGATGCCGCTTTGGTGGCAAATGAACTTGTAGACTCCAGAAGGAAAAATAGAGATCCCGGCTTACTATGCAAGTTGGACCTTGAGAAGGCTTTCGACCATGTCAATTGGGAGTTCCTGGATTTCATTATGATGCGGATGGGGTTTGGGGCAAGATGGAGGGGATGGATCAAGTTCTGCATTTCCTCAGTCAGATTCTCTGTCCTGGTTAATGGTAGTCCGTGTGGTTTCTTTGGCAGCTCCAGGGGTCTCAGGCAAGGTGACCCCCTATCCGCCATGCTATTCATTCTAGTGATGGATGCTCTGAGTAAAATGATGGATCATGCGGTGGGCGGAGGCTTCTTAAGAGGATTCTCAGCTCCGATCGGGGTGCCCAGTGCCCGAAAAGTCTCTCATTTGCTTTTTGCGGATGACACCTTGTTTTTCTGTGATGCCGATATGGATCAGTTGACCTACCTGAAGCAGGTCCTGCAGTGGTTTTAGATAGTATCAGGTCTCAAAATCAACCTCGGCAAGTGAGATTTTCCCGGTGGATGAGGTTGCTAACATTTGTGTTTTCTCTTATGTTCTCAGATGTAAGGTGAGCTCCCTTCCCACTACTTACCCGGGTCTCCCATTGGGCGCTTCGCATAAGGATACTACGGTTTGGAATCCAGTGATCGAAAAAGTTGAAAAAAGATTAGCAGGCTGGCAGAAACGGTACTTGTCAAAAAGCGGAAAAGAAGTGCTTATTAAAAACACTTTATCGAGTATACCCACCTATTACTTGTCCCTGTTGCAAGCTCCTTTGAGCATCACAAAAAATTGGAGCGGCTTCAAAGGAATTTTCTTTGGGATGCGGCGGATGGAACTAGAAAGTATCATCTAGTGAATTGGCAGACAATCACTTCCCCAAAGAAGTGGGGTGGACTTGGAGTAAAAGATCTTAAGGTATTCAATAGAGCTTTGTTGGGGAAATGGCTGTGGAGATTCGGGGTAGAAGAGCATGCTCAGAGGGAGGTCATAGTAGAAAAATACGATTCTACGGGAGGGGGTTGGAGGACCAAGGCAATCACAACACCTTTCGGGTGTGGCATGTGGAGGAGCATCATGAAGGTATTCAACATCTTAAGGTATTCAACATCTTAAGGTATTCAATAGAGCTTTGTTGGGGAAATGGCTGTGGAGATTCGGGGTAAAAGAGCATGCTCTATGGAGGGAGGTGATAGTAGAAAAGTGTGATTCCACGGGAGGGGGTTGGAGGACCAAGGCAATCACAACACCTTTCGGGTGTGGCATGTGGAGGAGCATCATAAAGAATTGGGAGTCATTCAGTGGCAACATCACTTACAGGGTGGGAGATGGAAGGAGAATCAGCTTTTGGAATCATAGGTGGTGTGGAGAGGATACTCTGAGGGTCTCCTTCCCCCACGTCTTCAGAGTTTCAAACCAGAAGGAATTGATGGTCCAACATATTCGTAAGGAGCATGAAGGGGGGTAGTATGGGACCTCTCATTTAGAAGGAACATGCAAGATTGGGAGATTGCAGAGCTCCAAGATTTATTAGCATTGCTACATGGGCAAGACATGCTCCAACCATCGTGTGGTTCTTGGAGATGGGGTTTGCGTGGCGATGGTTTGTTCACCGTAAAGTCCTTTTACCATAGTATGTTGGTGAAAGAGGAGGCCTCTTTTCCATACTCCTCGATCTGGATTCCTAAGGCGCCCATGAAGGTGTGCTTTTTTGCATGGCTAGCGGCGAGGGAGTGATTTTGACTGCTGAGGATCTGCGAAAGAGAGGAATTACACTTGTTAGTTGGTGCTATGTGTGTAGAAGCTCAGGGAAGAAGTTGATCATCTTTTGTTGCATTGCCCTGTGTCCTCGGCTTTGTGGAGGGCAATCCTGAACCTTTTTGGTGTTCAATGGGTGATGCCAAGTACTGTAAAGGAAATGCTGTATAGCTGGGCCGGTTTCCGTAGAAAAAGAAAGCAAAAGGCGTGGAGGTTCGCCCCGTTAGCTCTCATGTGGATAGTTTGGGGGGAGAGAAATATGAGAGCTTTTGAGGGGATTGAGTCTCCTTTTTCACATCTTAAGAATAGTCTTTTATCTTTGATCGCTTTTTGGTGTACCCATATAGCCCCTACTTGTATAGAAGATTGCGCGTCTTTTGTAGAGAATCATGTTCTGACGTAAATTCTCTACTTTTTGGTATACTTCCTGTATACGGGAGTTCTCTCCCTTTTGATTAATGCAATTTATCTTATCAAAAAAAAAAATTGATTGAGAGCGGGATGGCCTAGTAGAACAACCCTTTGCTGGAGAGCATGATGGTAATAATGTGGAACGAGATAGAGAGAGGTTGATCACTGAACAAGAATATAGTGTGCTGGGGAGGTCCACTGTGAGGGGATTATACATGAGTTGGACTGCAGGAATGAAAAGGCAATGTAGTATCAGTTGGCTTTGAGAATATCGAACACTTTCCTAGATAACTTATATTATCTTTATATTTATATCTGCTGTATTTCCAATTCATATTTTGACCCTGCATATAGCAAGATATCTGTGTCTGAGCTCTAGTGTTGTTCTCTTGTCACTGTAGGAGCTGCGTAAAGATGGTTTTGATCTTGCTGAATCTCGGTACAAGGAGCTCAAACCAATCCTCGATGAGGTAAGCTTGAAAATAAAACATTAATTCTGTTGTATGCTGACATATCATAAGCAATCAATGTTTAACATGACTTCCAATGGGGACAAACTGCAGTTGGCCATTCTGGAGGCGGAGCAGAAGGCGGAAGAGGAAGAAGGACCTGAAAAGAGTAGTGCAAAGACGAGAGGAAACAAGAAAAATAAAAATGTTGCATCTAAGTAGTTTGGACATTAAATTCTCTCATCTCCTAATCTGGTAAAGGGCCTAAAAGAAAATCATTGAAATGCCAGTGTAGATTATTTCAGTGAAATGCGGTTGCAGGAAAATGGTGTATTCTTTTTTTTTCTTCCTGTAGATGAGCCAATATGTATAATTTAAGCAAACGTGGACTTGCCAGTGATTGTTTTATGTTTCCTCCTATGCAGTTTTGCCAGTTACTTGCATGAACTGGAGTTGCAGGATAAACAAAGATTAAAAATGGAGTTGTATCTTTTAACAAGCCTGAATATTATGTCAAGATGCATTTGTCCCATGCGTGATAGTACTAGTTTATCTACTACAATGGGAAAAAAGGAATGATAAAGAACTTATGTTCGCGTAATGCCTAAAATTTGTTATAAAAATATTTCGATTGATTTTAAATTTTTTTAGTGGTAAAGGTAATAGATGATTATTGAACCTGACTTCATAAAAGACTTAAAAAATAGTATTGGAAATTAGTGATGTCTTTGTGTGTCGCTTATTAGCGTTTGTCCACAATTTACATTGTGACGTCAACATGACAAAGTGACAATTGGTTCTTAAAATCAGAGGTGCAGGTGAGATTATAGTTTGAAAGTCATTCCTTCTCAGTCCTGAATTTTATCTCCACGGTATTAATTAAAAGAATTTTATAACTAAAAAGAATATGAGAAAACGGATATGAATGTGAAGATGAATATGTATTCATAAAAAAGTTAAATAGGATTAGAAATAATCACATCTGATTAAGAAAAGAACGAGGTAAACCTACATCTTATGGATGGAAGCTGTCATACAAAATTTACAATTAATTGAACTTGAATGTGAACTAAACTACCAATAAAACAAAATGTAATCAAAATATTCATATAGGCATTTTTTTCCGAATCCATATAGGTGATATTAAGTAGTTGGAATTAAGAATTTATTGTTGAAATTTTTTCAGCAAATTCAATGTTTGTCAGAAGTGAATTCTACTCATTTTTGTGGTGTCAAATTTGAAGATAAAAAAAATAGTTCAATAGTAGTAAAATATATATTTTCTATTATAATACAAAAAGAAAATAACAGGCAAAAATAATAAATAAAGTAATATGCTAATAAAAATTTCTATGAACAATGCAATAATACTAAATATTGGATAATATAATAAAGAAAGATATAGAATAAAAAAGTTATTCGATACCTATATAATTCCGTTTAATTTAATAGAGATTTTATTCATTAAAATTCAGATAATATTATTGAGTACAATAGAATAAAGATTTAAAATAAAAAATATTTCAAGAGCAATAAAATATATATATATGTTCTATTATATACAAAAATAAAGTAGCAGATAAATTTTTTAAATAACATAACATGCTAATAAAAATTTCTATTAACAATGCGATAATACAAAATATTGGATAATATAATAAAGAAAAATATAGAACAAAAAAGTCATTCGATGCCTATATACTTCCCTTTAATTTAATAGAGATTTTATTCATCAAAATTCTGACAATATTATTGAGAACAATAGAATAAAATTTAGAATAAATATTATTGTAAGAGTAATAAAATATATATTTTCTATTATTTTACAAAAATTAAGTAGCAAGAGAAAAAAATCAAACAAAGTAATTTGCTAATAATTTCTATTAATGATGTAATAATACTAATTATTGGATAATATAATAAAGACAAATACATCAAAAAAGTTATTCGATACCTATATAACTCCCTTTAATTTAATAAAGAGTTTATTCATTAAAATTCAGATACTATGCTAAGACCAACAAAATAAATTTAAAATAAAAAAATATTCAACAATAATAAAATATATATCTTCTCTTATATTACAAAAAGAAAGCGAGCAGACAAAAATATTAAACATAGTAATATGTAATAAAAATTTCTATTAACAATGCAATAATACTAAACATTGGATAATATAATATAAAAAAGTAAAGACCAAAAAGTTAGACTATATAAGTTTTTTTAATTTAATAGAGATTTTATAATTGCGTATATCATATTGACCAATAAGATGGTAATTGAAATTTATTCAAACACGACAATCTAATATGTTCAAACAAATTCGATCATAATTTAATTTAATAAATATTTTTTAATATTAGTTGTGCATCGCTCGGATACGACTACTAGTTTGAAGATAAAAGAGGGAGTGAATTTGGATACGTTATTGAAATGATTAGCTAGCTCATATGATCTTTTTTGAAAGTGATACATTTTCCACATTAACAATCTAAAATGCCGCATATAACCACGGGTTGAATACTTGAATCTATGCTCACCTAACATCCATTCTGAAACCATAGCAGTCTCTCAAAAGATGGACCCATCTTCACCTTTGTATTTATTTAAGCATCGACCACGCCATAATTACATGTTTGTATATTACTAATGTTTTTTCTACTTTATGCAAGAAATTATTTCTTTTTTGTCTCACCTATATTACAATCGTTATGCGAATTAACCAACAATTTGGACCCAGCAACACGTATTTTAATATTATTATATTGTATTATATTATAATGTTTTTGTAAAATGATTTTAAACTCAATATCCTGTCCAAGAAGTAGTGTCTATATTACTAATAATGTTCAAACTTTAGTAAGCTGAGATTTATTTTATAAGCTGCATGTCCCCATAAAGATATGTCCAATCCAGGACAAAGCACGCGTTGCCATCTATCCTTGTATTATATATATATATATATATATATATATATATATATATATATATATATATATATATAT
>ML353148.1:4083-17640 GCA_005239505.1 Nicotiana paniculata
AAAAAAAAAAAAAAAAACCCACCAAGATCCCATTCCTCTCTTTGAAAAAGGAATCCAAAAACAAAAACAATTGGACAAATTCAAGAATGGGAGACCAAATTATCAAAACAATATAGAGGAGAAGTTGTCAAACAGCAGTAGTTCTAAATTCTAATTGAGGCACCTAACTAAACTTAGGAATTCTTTTTTACTTATGCTATGTGTTTACACCTACCTAATGGGTATATATTTTATGACTTAACTATGTTTTGGTATATGGAATATCACTTTAATTTATGGCTCTTATAGTTAACAAATTAATTTCATATAAATATTGAATGCGAGTAAGTATTTATCGAAAATATTATATAGTTGATTTTATTTTATCCATCTTAGTTCTTCTATTCTCTTTTTGGAATTATTATTTCATTACACCATGACAATGTATCAACATTTTTCTTTAAGCTTCCTACTAAATGATGCCCAAATTTGGAGCATCTATGGACCACCACATCTGCCACCCAACATCTTAAATTTCATTTTCCAAGAGAGATTACATTAAGAATTCATCATGCAGTGAACATAAACAGCACTACATGCTTGAATGAAGAGTGGAAGTGGTTAAAATAAGGTTATTATTTCCCTTTCCAAAATTATATTGTAACAGAGAATGGGTAGATCGATAGTTCGATGCACAAGACATTTCATATTTATGCAAGGTTCGGAGAAGGACTTTAATGCAAGCATTAGTAATTGATTCCACGGTTCGAACTCATTATCTATAGGTCATACAAAAACAATTTTACCGTTGCTCTGAAGCTCCGTTTCCATATAGTGTCAAAGAACGTTGAAACTAATTGTTCTTTTCCCCAAAAGGTTTGTTTTCTTTTTTACAATCGTGTTTTGCATGATGGATACAGGTTTCTTATGTAGCATTCATGGTTACAAACTGTACTTATACGTATTTTAGCTTTAGATATTTTTTTTAGTAAGATCAAACATTTTTATCTTAAAAAATGAAAAAAAATTAATGTCATTGAAATATATCTGGAATTGCAGTCTAGAGGCAATTCCTATGTCGCTATGTACACCATTCAGGAGTCTATTACTCAAATGATCACTTAACTATTCGAAATTACTTATTAAAGTTATCTTTTTCTCGTTTGTAACAAAAAATTCACTTAACTATTCCTATAACACTCAGAAGGCCACTCAACTAAATTTCTTAAACTTTTGATTGCCAAATATTTACCCTCTAAATTATCAACTTTTGTCTTTTTTTTTTTTTAACTTCTTAATATTATAATTTTTTCTTTTTATACTTATATTATGGACTTACCTATAGAATAAATAAATTTTATTATAAATAAAAAAAATATTAAATAATATATAATATTGGATAATAAAATATTGAGCATAGTAAAAAATTAATTAGAATAATTTGTTCTTAATAATAATTTTGATATTAGCAACAAAAACTCAAAATTTATTTACAAAATTGAGATGAAAGAAAATAAAAGTTTTAAAATATATATTCCATGCACCTACTATAAAAACAATTATTTAAAATAAAAATATTTTTGTAATACACATTATATATTCTTGAAAATTATGCTCAATTATATTATTATTTTGACATTATACATGCTAGAAAACTAAATTTTTTTGTATTTTTTATTTTATAAATAAATTTTATTTGTTTTATAGGTAAGTCTATAATGTTGATTAAAAAGAGAAAAAAATCATAATATTTAAAAAGTTAAAAAAAAAAAAAAGATAAAAGTTGATATTTTAGAGGGTAGAATAGGTATTTGACAACCAAACATTTAAGAAATTTGTTGAGTGATCTTCTGAGTGTTATATGCATAATTAAATGACTTTTCTATTACAAACGAAGGAAGATGACTTTATTAGATAATTTCGGATAGTTGAGTGATCATTTAAGTAATGGACAACATCTAGGTGTCTATCTTTCAAATTCTTACTATTCATGTGCTCATATATGTCTCTTGCGAGGCCAAGTAATCTCGGCGACAATTGATGCCATACTCCTGTACTCTGCTTCAGCAGAGCTTCTTGAGATGGTAGATTGCTTCTTCGACTTCCAGGATATGAGAGAATCACCATACATGATAAGGTACCCTGTGATGGATCGTCTAGTGGTGAGGCATGAGGCCCAGTCTGCATCACAAAATGCATGTAGCTGGGCTGCACTAGAAGCAGAAAAAAGGATACCCAAGCCAAGAGCAGACTTGATATATCTGACCGCACGACTCGCAGCCTCCATGTGAGAGATTTTGGGAGCATGCATGAGATTGGGCTGCTAAAGAGATGTCAGGTCGACTGATGGTCAAATATAGTAAGCGACCAATCAGTCGTTGATATACATTGGGTCAGCAAGCAATTGATCATTATTTTCCCCAACAAGCTGATCAAAAACAACTGAAGTAAGCTTCAGATTAGGTTCCAATGGAGTAGCTAAAGGCTTAGAACCAGTCAATCCTAAATCAGAGAGGAGCTCTAGAGCATACTTTCGTTTGATGCATCAATTTTCCCTCCTTACTTCTAGCAAATTCCAGCCTAAGAAAATATCTAAGCTCACCAAGGTCTTTAATTTTGAAACTATGCTGCAGAATGTCTTTAGCTTCTTGGGTAAGGTTAGAGTCGTTGCCTGTGATCAAGAGATCATCTACATAAATCAAAACTATGACTATTTTGTCTAACACCTTCTTAGTAAGTAAAGAATAGTCCAGATGACTCTGAGTAAAACCAGAGGATACTAAAACAGTAGTCAATTTGATGTTCCACTGACGAGATGCCTGCTTAAGTCCATAGAGAGACTTGAGCAGCCTACAAACATGTTGCTCCCCATGTGACTATGTGAAGTCAGGAGGTAATTGCATATAAACTTCCTCAGTTAAATCACCCTGCAGGAATGCATTAAATACATCCATCTGATAAATTTGCCACTTGTGAGCTGCTGCTAAAGACAAAACTGCTCTTACTGCCACCATTTTCACCACAACTGAAAAGGTATCCTGATAGTCAATTCCCTCCTTTTGACTATAACCCTTTGCAACCAGTCGGGCTTTAAACATTTCAATATCACCTGAGGCTTTATACTTTATCTTGTACACCTATTTACATCTAATAGCTTTCTTCCCATGAGGAATAAGCACGATGTACCGAGTATGATTGTCTTTCAATGCTTGTATCTCTGCTTTCATAGCATCAACCCATCTTGGGTCCTTAGCAACTTCATAATAAGTTCTTGGTTCCACTTCAGTGGAGATCTTAGCAACAAGACTGTGATAAGTAGGTGCAAGAGCCCTGTAGTTTAATACAAAATACAGAGGTGAGATGATATAGGCAGGTGTTGGCAGTCTTCTTTCCTTTTTCTGGTTGAACATAATCTTGAAGCCAAATTGGAGTTCTACTAGATCTGTCTGATTTCCTTAATGGTTCTGAAGGAATAATTGAGGTTGAGAAGAAGGAACTTCTGAACCAACATGAATTTCTGAGACAGTAGGAGGAGTTGATGTAGACAATGTAGGAGCAACAAGAATTTCTGATGTAGCAGGAACTTCTAATGCAACAGGAGAAGTTGGTGCTGATACTGTAAGAGTTATAGGCTCAAATGGAACATGTTGTCTCAGTTCTTCATAGGAAGGAAATCCAAAAGAGAGCTGAGGAAAAGCTGGCGCTACAGTGGTCATGTGCTATTGGAAAGGAAATACTCCTTCATTGAAAACCACATCTCTACTTACAAAAATGGACTTGTTGTCCATGTCATACAACTTATATACTTTCTGAGTAGAAGCATCGCCTAGCAACACTAACTTAATTTCTCTAGACCCAAACTTATCTCTCCTGACCAAGTTAGTGGCATAGCATAAACTGCCAATGACCCTCATATGTGACAAATTAGGTGGTTTGTTGTATAACAACTCAAAAGGAGATTTGTTACCTAGTACTGATGATGGAGCTCTATTGATCACATAGACTGCTGATTCTACACAGTCTCCCCAGAATCTAAGAGGTAAATGTCCTAGAAATCTGATGGCCCGAGCAGTTTCTTGGATATGTCTATGCCTCCTTTCTACCACCCCATTTTGCTGTGGGGTATATGGACAAAAACTCTGATGTAGGATACCATATTGTTTGGACAATGTATTGCAATGGTTGTTAATGAATTCTCAGCCATTATCTGATCTGAAGCTCTTTATCCTCTTGTCAAACTGATTCATGACCATTACTATAAAGTCTTTCAACATAGTAATTACATCAGACTTAAGTTGTAACATAAAGATCCAAGTCCATCTAGAAAAGTCATCAACAAATGTTAAAAAATATCTCATTCCATTATAGGTGGGCACCTTGTATGGCCCCCAAACATCCATATGAACCAAATGAAAGGAATCATTTGTCTTAGTACAACTGACTGGAAGAGGAACTCTTTTTTGTTTAGCTAAAGGGCAAATGTCACAATGACTTATTGCAAAACTAGAATTATCTCTAAAAACACTAATCTTCTTGATCACTGCCATGGGCACATGCCCTAACCTCTTGTGCCAAATAGCTGCATTCAACTCTCCAAAAGCTGCCATTGCTTTTGGTCCTCTAGTAAATGGTTTCCTTTTTCTTGAGTTTAGGACATATAAGAAATCTTCTTCCTTACTAGTCTCCTTCACCCTCCCAGTGAAGAGATCCTGAAAGACAAAGAAATTGGGAGAAAATATGGCACAAATTTCAAAGCCTTTGTTAGCTTAGACACAAAGAGAAGATTAAACTTAAAGTCTGGTACACAAAGTACATCCTCAATCAAGTCACCTCCTGCTAAGTGACAATCTCGCATTTGAGTAATACTTACTAACTCTCCATTAGGTAGTTGAACCTTCCCAGAGTTTCCTACTGACACACTATTTTTCAGTGCAGATTCATCATTAATCATGTGATTTGTTGCCCCTGTATCTACTATCCATTTCAGTACATTCAAATTATTAGACAACATTTTACCTGCCATGTCAGCACTAGCCTCGGGTACTTGAGATTTGTTCAATAGTGTTAATATTTGGTTGTACTGTTCTGGAGTAAAAAATGGAGCTAAGACTTGTCCATTGCCTTGTTTTTGTCCAGTGTTAATCACATGTTGAGCATGTGCAATATTTTGTTGTTATTGATTGAGAATAAGATCAGCTGCATGATTACCTCCTATGACTGCATTTGCTTTCTTCTTCCCCTTGAAATCAACCGGATAACCTATTATCTTATAACAGTTTTCCTTGAGACCGCCTTTCATTTTACAAAACTCACAGTGCATGAGCTTGTAACGATTCTCCCTGTTATGCCCTTTCATGTTGCAAAAATCACAAAACATAGGAAAATTTCTTCTAGGTCTCCGAGTTCCTTTCATGTTTGTAGTAAAGAGTGATGTGGGATCAATGTGTTCACCTAACCCATAACCACCACCAGATACTAGTTTTTGACTTTCATCCTGAGCATTAAGGCATATGCTTGATTTACAGTTGGTGTTGGTGACATCATTAGAATTTGACTGCGGGCTTGAGTATAGCCATCGTTTAAGCCCATTAGAAATTGCAACGACCTTTGATTTGTCAAGTGAGTAACAAAGTCTTTGGACTTATCACAACAGGAAGGCACATGCATATTAGAATCAGTTTCATCCCAAAGATCTTTCAATTTTGAGTAATAAACAGAGACAGGTGAAACAACTTGAGTCAATGTAGCAACTTTCTTATGAAGATGATAAATTCTAGTGAGATTAACCCTATCAAATTTCTTCTTTAAATCATTCCAAACAGAATATGCATCAGGACGGAAGAGTATACCGCTAAGAAGCTCCTTGCTTACATTGCTCGTAATCCATGATTTCACCAAAGCATTGCATCGATCCCACTGTTTCTCCAAATCCTTGCCAACAGTAGCTCGACGAACGGTATCGTCGATAAATCCGAGCTTGTTTTTTCATTCCAACGCCAACAACATCGCACAACTCCAAATGCTGTAATTTTCCATTCCAACGAGCAGTATTCCAGTTTGTACCACTCCCAGCGAATCTAACGGTTGTAGATAAAGCGGATGGTTGTGGTCAATTGTGTTGGAGCTAGATTCAGTACTAGAATTCACCATAATTGCCAAAATTAGGTTTTCAATCGAACTTCGAAGATGAAGAATTTCTCGATTTCTTTCAAAATTGACGAAGAAAATCCCTAAATTCTTTCAATTAGAGGCTATTATACCATGTTAAATTCAGTGATGAACACAACTTCTGTGTGTTTGTGTGTGTATGTGATTAAACGAGCGAGTAGAAGAGAGAATTGATAGAGAAGAAATGAGCTGTAACAGAGTTGCAGAAGTAAAAATGATTTCTCTCTTACATTTACAATATGAGATACAAGTATTTATATACAATTGACTAACCATGGTTTACTCTAACTAACAATTGACTACAGTTAAGTTATCAACTAACTATGGTTGAGTGAGCCAACTAACTAAGTACCATGTGTACTAGCACTATCTTCTACAATAGTCATATGTGAAACATGAGGCAAGTCTTGAGCTCCAACCGCTGAAGTTGCACTTGCAAAAGAGTATACTTTCAGGAGTACTGCTGCTGAAGTTCTCTAACCTAAGGGGAAGAATCTTGTTTCATTATCTGCCTGAGCATTGCTTTTGCCGCCTTATTCATTACACGCTAGTAGTTCATAATTTTCCCATCAGCAGGGTTAACAGAAAGATCATATGAAGGAAAATCTTGTTTACTCATGCGTTTCTTGTTGCCTTCCATCACGTTGATCGAGCAACTAATGCAAGTTGATTCAACAAGTCACTTGTCTAGTGAAGTCTTCGTTACTGTAATAATACTTACACAAAGTCTCATGTGTTTGAGAGAGAAAAGAAGAAGAAGAAGAGGAAAAGAAGAGGAGGAAGAAAGGAGCGCATAGGTCAGGAGGAAGAAGAGGAGGCGTCTGAAGTTGTTAAAATTAGAGTATAGGTTAAATAATTTTAAAAATATGGGTATAGATTAAATGGGGGAGACCAAATAAGGCGTCCCGTGCAATTTTTACGAATTCAATGGAGTATTATTTAAGTAAACACAATTAACTTTTCAAATGGTGTTTTCTTTTCTAAACTAGTTCAATTATTTCTTTATATATTTATTCCCTACTATCTATATAATATAAACATTAAATGGATTGAACTTATATACAAAATGGTTTAAATAATTTTTACATTAATCTCAACAATTTAATCTATCATAATAAATTTCATATCTTATTTTCTATATGTTCTTTATTCAACTTAATATAAATTGTTGTATGTAGTTACTCCATATTTTTAAAGTGATTTGCCAGTACATAAATTTCTCATATATCATTATCGTACGAAAATCAAACTCTTAAGATTAACATATCAATGGGACCCTTTCTAAATTTGGCGAAGACTGGAGACTGCTGTCAATTCTTTACCTTACTGGCATAAGAAACCTCGAATTAGCTGTAAGCCAGTCCAACCATATCTGACCTATCAAAACATTCCATAACTCAATAGAATCCTAAGAGGAAAAAGAAATAGTAGGAAAGCGACAAATTTTCGCACACCAAATGCTTGGCTAATTGACAGAGAGAAAGAGAAGAAATTACTTAGAAAACGACAAGTTCTTGCACACCAAGTGTTTGATTAATTGACAAAAAGAAAGAGAGTTAAAAGATGCTCTTTTGCTGGCATATTACGTGCACACAGCTCATTCCGCACGCATAACCATCCATACAAATAAAAACTCTATTTTTCTCTATCCTTATATTGTATATGTATATATACTTGCCGTCAATTCACTTTCTACCCTTAGTTCTATCTTCAGTTATTCTCTTGCTGAAGAACAGTTGAACTAAAGGACTAATGGATCCGTGTCCTTTTGTGAGAATAGTTATCGGAAACTTAGCCTTGAAGTTTCCGGCTGAGAACAAACTGTCATCAAGTACGGTTTTTGATTGTAAATTCAAGCTTAGAGGTTTTTCCACACAAATTTCAACCATCCCAGCTTTTGTTCAAGATCCAATTTTGGACCACAGAACCCACTCTTGTTTCAACTTGAACAAAACAGAACTTGAAAAACTGGTCGAAAAATCAAGTGTCAAAGGAAAAACTTGCAGCTTAAAGATTGAAATTTTTGCACGGAAGAAGGGGATTGGTTGTGGGTTATTGAAAGGTGGGAAGCTATTGGGGAGTGTATTGGTACCATTGGATTTAAAGGGGTTGGAAAGTAATGGTCGGAGAGGAGTTGTGATTCAGAATGAATGGGTTTTGGTTGGTGGATCTAGTACTGCAGCACAATTGCATTTGAATGTGAAAGCTGAACCTGACCCAAGATTTGTTTTCCAGTTTGATGGTGAACCTGAGTGTAGTCCTCAAGTTTTTCAAGTCAACGGCAATGTTAAACAACCTGTTTTTACTTGCAAGTTCAGTTTCAGGAACAATGGTGACAGGAATTTGAGATCAAGGTCAGTTTATCTTCTACAGTTGAAGTTGATTTTGTTATAATTAGTAAAATACTGATCTTTCTTGACTAAATAACTTCATTCCCTATAGTCACATGGCCAACATAGCTGGTGTAAAAATCCTTACTTTTTGCTTCGAAATTTATATATATGCAAGAAAAACTAAAAAGGTATATATACATGTATAACAAATTGAATTCACTGACTCTAAAATCCTAACTTTGCCCTACCTGTTGGAGATTTTCCAGCTAATTAACATACATTATTAGTTTTAGTCCATATTGCATGAGCCTCGAGGGTTTATCGAAAACACTCTCTCTATCTTCCACTAGGTATGGGTAAGATCTGTGTATACACTACCTCCCCAGACCCCACCTGCGGGATTGTACTCTGCTGTTGTTGTTGTAGTTTTAGTCTATGTTGATTCATATTTTTCTTGAACTCTGCATCTAAATCTTGGTTGTTATTTGTACAGATCTTCACTATCAGAACCAAGCACATCAACAAGTTGCTTTAATTCTTGCACATCTGATAAAGAATTGTCGCCCCTAAAAGAGCGAAAGGGATGGTCAATCACAATTCATGATCTCTCTGGCTCACCAATTGCTGCAGCATCTATGGTTACACCATTTGTCCCATCACAAGGTTCAAATAATGTCAGCAGGTCAAACCCCGGAGCCTGGCTAATCCTCCGACCAGGCAACGGTACATGGAAGCCGTGGGGCCGCCTAGAAGCATGGCGAGAGTGCGGTGGTGATTTCGGTTATCGCTTTGAAATCATCCCTGATGGTGCTACTGATGCCATTACTTTGTCCAATTCAACCTTCAGCACCAAGAATGGTGGGAAATTTAGTGTAGACATCACCAATGGTGCTACCCCATTGACTAGTCCAAATAGCAGCTTTGACTTATGCTCGGGTTCTGGATCCGGGTCGGATTTCGGGTCAGTGCCCGGATCCGGGTCGTGGGCACAGCTCTTATATCGTGGATTCGTGATGTCGTCCACGGTGGAGGGTGAGGGAAAATGCAGCAAGCCGGAGGTGGTTGTCGGGGTACAGCACGTGAATTGTGTGGAGGATGCTGCAGCTTTCGTGGCGTTGGCAGCTGCCATGGATCTTAGTATGGATGCTTGTCAATCTTTTACTAAGAAGCTCCGGAAAGAGTTGAGGCAGTCGGATCAAGAATGAAGGCGAACTGGGTCGGGTTACCTTCTGGATATGGGTCATGCGATGGACTTTCATTGTAATTTTGCCAACTGCCAGCACTTTTTAGCTGGTTTATATTTTTCCTACGTTTTCCCTTCTAGAATAGACTGTACAGTGAGTATCAATGTCTCTTGTTTTTTTTTCTTTCCTCTTTGCCTCGTTTGGAAGTATTTATTTATTAGTTGATTCTTGTAAATAAAATGAATTTTTGACACAGTGATGGAACTATGGTTAAGGAATGAAATTTTGAGATCAGGAATCCCATCCAATGTTGGTTGATTTTTGTCGTTTTTAGTAAAATTCCAAAGTCAATTTGTTTCTGAGTTGGCATATATTAGGAATCAGGTGACATACATTAAGCGATAATATAGAAGCTATATAGGCTTAGGTGTTAGGATGTTTTGTGGACGACAATAATAATAACGACAGCACATTATTATTATTATTGTTATTATTATTATTTGTGATAAAAAAGAAGATAAGGAGGAAGAAGTCGCTATATAGGCTTAGGTGTTAGATGTTTTGTTGATAAAATGAAATATTTTAGAGAATAGGTAGATCGAAATCTGGAGTACAATAGCTAAGTTAAATGAATATTCAAACTGTATGACACGTAAGTGAAGAATTCATAGTAGAAGTCAAACTTGATGGATAATAATTAAACCACAAATTGTTGGACAGAGATGAGTAGTCGACGCAATAAAATAAGTGAAAGAGAAATGGACGCACAAGTGCTAAAATGCACAAAATACTTATTGTATTCTATGCAAGGTACAGTCATACACAAGGAAAATGTGAATTGAGCTCAACAACGTAACCAGATGCGAATCAGAATTTGAAATTTATGGGTTTGATATTTTAATTCTTTTAAGTTATTGGATTCTAAATTAATAATTTGTGCACAATTCAAGTAATTTCTAAAACAAATACAGAATTTGAACAAAAGTTACTTAGTTCAGCCGAACCCGTATCTGAAAAGCTAGCTCCGCCCCTGAACGTAACTCCTACCCCTCTTATTGTATAGTTTTACTCTGATTCAGCATCATTACAGTTACTTCCTTCAGAATTTTGTGTCAAAAGTTTCCGGTTTGTGTGGATATGTTCCCAAAATATTGAATCTATAGAATTTATATCCTGCATCTATCGATTATAAGTTGAATGCACCTGACTATGACACTTTGGCTCCAAAATGGTGAAAATTTTCTAAACTGCTATGTTTTTCTTTCTAAGCTGCTACTTAAATAAAGAAACTCCTTGTAAATTTCTTTAATGTCATTAACAATTTTCATTTTGATAATTATTGAAACAGCACGTTTAGCTTCACAAAATGTTAAAGTTCCAATTTGAATTAATGATAACTGTCACCAACCAAGTCGTTGTAGTATAGTGGTAAGTATTCCCGCCTGTCACGCGGGTGACCCGGGTTCGATCCCCGGCAACGGCGTGTCTTTTGTTTTTCAACTATTTTACTGTTTTATTCATCAAATGAAGCAAATCTTTTGCACCCACTACCCAAAAGAGAGACTTCAAACTAGGAGGAAAAGGCAAAATTGGATAGCAACTAGGATTGAAAATAATCCAATTGTTTTATTCCGTCATTATAATTCTAATTCTTTGTGTGTGCTTTAATAACAACCAAATGGATGAGACAGACCTTACCCTGTATTTCTGTAAGAGGATGTTTTCACAGCTCAAACTTGTGACCTCCTGGTCACATGGCAGTAACTTTACCAGTTACGCCAACGCTATGCGCAGTCTTACCCTGCATTTCTGCAAGAGACTGTTTTCACAGCTCAAACTCGTGACCTACTGATCACATGGCAGTAACTTTATCAGTTACGCTAAAACTATCCTTGTTTAAATAGACAGTGTAAATTAAAGATCTTCTAATTCGTCATACATATTTACATATAATTATCTTGTAAATGTCCTAATTGCGTAAATATTTTTATACTTGTGAGTTTTAAAACTGGCGGTTCAGTTATTAAAAACTAGCTACTCCACTTTCAACGACCACGTTAATTAAGTTGGTAATTTTCATGTTTTTGGCCCTCTAGTATATTATATGAACTGTGCATGTCGTTATAAGATCTTGGAAGGGGAGCCTTGGAGCAACGGTTACGTGTGACCTATAGGTCACGAGTTCGAGACGTGAAATCAGCCACTGATACTAACATCAAGGTAGGCTGCCTACATCACATCCCTTAGGGTGCGGCCCTTTTTCAGACCCTACATAAAAGCGAGATGCTTCATTCTGCCTTTTTATAAGGTCTTGCACATAATATCGCAAGTGGCTAGATTATCAACACATGAATCGTAAAAGTACTAAAGATTTCATAATAATATCAGATCATACATCAAGCGGAATTCATATTTTTTCCCATAATCAAGAGCACTTGGTCTTATTATAGATCCACTTCAGAGAATTACAAATATAGTACTATATACTTAACTATAAGTTTGCTTTTTAGCGCAATTATTTAAGTTGTTGATATATATCAAGCAGAAGTCCATACATATATAACGTGAAATGGACATATCATTTCGATTAGTATGGACTTTGGCCACTAAAATTACCTGGAGGATCATAGTTGCAAGAGACAACATATCCTCCATTGTTACACTGAACCCTAGCACATCCAACACGAACCGAGTTACGCCAAACCACCTGAGTGTAGTGTCCACACACCTGTCCTTGGGCACAAGTATTTGAGTCATGGTCATAATACTGTTTCTCATCGACCCACATCTCGACGGCCTTAGCGGCCGTCATAAAATCGCCACTTCCCGCAGCTAGGTTTTCGCCGTATTGGCCATGAGAATGTACGAGGTTGCAGTCTGCAGCCAACTGAGAAACATAATTTTGTGCATAGGCTGCTACCTTGTCGTCCCAAGTTAATGGTTCCACGCCTACATCTGCACGAGCTGTGTTATGGGCATCCAAATAGTCTTGTTGAGAATTTTGGGCATGACAAGAGTGGGATATTATTAGGAATAAGAGAAATGTAGAGACAAGAAGAAATGAAGGCATTTGGGAAAAGAGAACAAATCCCATGACTATAGGAGAAATGTTGTATTTTGAATGGAAAAACTAGATTTACTACCAAGGATATTTATAGGAGAAATCTTGATGATTTCACGGCGATAATTCATGCAGTTACTAAATTTTTTGACGTGGTAATATCAATGTAATATATCTTGTTATAGATAGATATTTATCCTATTTTCTAGGTTACCATATTTTAAACTTATATATATATAAGCAGTTACCAATTGTTGTAAAATATTTACCTGATGTTGCAAAATAATTTCAAATTGTCAATGCATGAAGTTAAACACTTTTTTGATCTAGTAGACAGTGGTGAAGCCAGAATTTTCATTAAGAAGTGTCAAAATATATAAAAGTAAACATACCAGAAATATAAGGGGAATTAATACATAGTATATATATATATAAAATTTTCTTGTTACCTATCTACACAGTGTATTTATCCCGCGAAGGGGTGTCGTTTACTATAAGGTGGCTCCGCCACTGCTAACAGATGTATTTTTTGTTAAAAACAAATAGACTGGTTATAGGTACTGTGTTAATTCTTCTAATATTTTCTACATTTAACGATCGATTAATATTTGCTTCGATATTTATATCTCTTTTGTTTCAGAATGGGAATATCCATTGGAAAAACAAATTAAAATAAATACAATTTGGTGTTTTTTTTCTCCTAATAATCTTATTTCTAAATCTTATATTATATTTCTTATAATAATTTGTACAACCAATTCTCTAAAAGAAATGAAAGATTTGATGCGGAAGACAAAGAACAATATTGGAGGAAAAACTCTTGCTCTTCTCA
>ML353150.1:0-20322 GCA_005239505.1 Nicotiana paniculata
CTCAAGTTACGCTAGCTAGATTGCATTACAGTTCACTTTAGATTGCACCCTAGGTATCGTTATTTCTAATCCTACCTCTAAACCCTCGGTTATGACTCTCGTATATACTCCGGGAGTGATGTTGTTCAAACAAGTACCTAAATATGCACTCTCTCTCAAGTAGATACATAATAAATAGGAACAGCTAATCGAGGTCCCTTCAATCAACTACAACAAGAACGTAGTTGAACAAATAGAGATTAATCAACCAATCAAAACTATATTAATATCACAATAAGTTTATCCCCAAACGGGTTCCACCAAAACCCTAGGTTAAGAAACTTAGCTACTCATATTCATAATAACCAATTCTAAAATAACTTGCATAATTGAATTACAAAATAATAAATAAAAGCTATGAAAATCAATGTTTTCTTCACTGAGTAGTAATCCATAAGTTTTTCTTCACTTCAATGGCTTCCTCTCTTCGAATCCCCCTTCAAGTTGTGTTTTTGGGGTCTATTTATATGTTTAGGACAAACCCTAAACGTGTAGGAGACTTCTATTCCAACCAGGAAATACTTAAACTCTTCAAAACTCGGAATTGACTGGACATCGGGACCCAGGCGTTTGGGCTCAAACGCCCCCTTAAAGCCAGGGCAGGCCTGGCATTAGGGCCCAAACGCCCCCTAATGCCAGGGTCAGCCTGGCTTTAGGGGCCAAACGCCCCACTAACGCCAGGGACAAGCTGGCTTAAGTGGCCAAACGCCCGGCTAACGCCCGGGTGTTTCCTTTTTGACTCTTAAGCATATTTTTGATGTATTTGCATCCATTTAGCTCGGTTTCCATCTCCAATTCACCTACACCTGAAATAAACTCCATTATGCACATACAAAGTGTATTTTTATCATTAACTCACATAAAATGCAAGGCATATAACATGTTAAACCATGAATTCTATCCACGCATCATTCATCAAGCTTTCGAGCAGCTCTTTCAACTGCCGCCTGTTCGTATCTCTTTTTCCAATTTCAGTCTCGATTAGTTCACAAGATTGAATGGCCAATTCTCCTCTGAACCCTCGATTCGATTGTTTTCCAAGAATGTTGAGCCTCGAAGAAAGTTGTCTCCCTATCAGCATCTCCATGGATAGTAAGAATTCCTCCATCTCTTGGCATCTTGATATTTTGTTGTAACGAAGAACGAACAGAACCTAAAGGCATGGTTACATGGCCTACCCAGTAACATCGGGGTCTTTAAAGAAAAAAAGCAAAGCAAGTTCCAGGGATGCGGGCAGAGGGGGGTTTCTCGATAGTCCAAAACTAGTGATCTAGTCTTCAGAGCTTCAAAAGCCTGAAATTGAGTGTCCTTGAATTGAGCCTGTCGTATCCTTCCCAACCCAAGACGACAGGGCGGTAACGGAACTACGGCAACTTCGGAACTTCGTTAGCTAGCTTAGCTTTCCCTCTTTTCAATCTATATCAGATCCTCCATTACTTCTTCGCCAACACCTTTTAGCTTTCCTTTAGCTGCTATTTTTTCCCAGTCCACACCCAATCAGAGTAATCAGTGTGCCTGCTCTGTCCTTCTTTGACGAAATGGATGCTGTAGGGGTGGTTGGGAAGGAGGGACTTCGCTAAAGATGGTATGTCCGTGCGCGCTCTGCCTTTGCCGGATCTTTATTCTCCCACTCCTTCACAGATCGATGACTAAGAGCCGGGAATTCATTCGGGAGGAAAAAATAGACTTTTTTCATCGCCCCACCCAAGGCAGATCGAACAAAAGATCTTCCTACTAATGCTTTCATTCTCCCACCTATGATACTGGTAAAGAGCCCTCTTCCTTCTCCCCGACACGGTTGTTGAGACACACTAAGTAGTCATGGGAAAGATAAATGTCATCTGTGTGAAGGATATTGAGATAGCTTCTTCCTTCTCAGCTCGCTTTCGGGTAGAGGTAGGCTCTTGCAAGATGCAAGATGCTTAAAGCCTTTCGAGCTGATGTCGCTCATTCTTTCGTTGTTGCTATCTTGCGGTCACTCGTCTCTTTGTTGCTAGACGAGGCTTTTCCTTCACTCATGTCGCTTGTCGGTCACTCTGATTCTTTATTGGTTGCCAGCCGGTCGCTAGTCCGCCTCACTCTTTATTGGTTTGAAGGCTTCTTTAGCGGCGTAAGCAGAAGACTGTTGAAGCGACACTTTGTTCCACTCCTTTCATTTATACTTTAAGCGCGATTGCTATAATATATACTTCCTCGACCACTTTAAGGCAGATCGATCTTAAGAATATCATTTCTTACTCCTCAGTAGCTCATATGAATCTAGTGACTATTGGTATGTTTAGTCGGGGGGCGACCGTTAGGTCACCTGTTCAAAGGGAGTTAGGTACAGGCTGTTTTTCCCCTTTCCTGACTGCAATCGTAAGATCAAGATCAGAAGTTTCAGGGTTAGTTTCACTCTCTTCATCTTGAGGCATATTAACATTTCCCAATTCAAGGGAAAGATCCTCGCTGTTAACAAGAGGAACATAAGGGACAACTAGTCCTCTCTTACCTCGTCAGGTCAGTATGTCTTCCACTAATTGGTCTTGACCGCATCTTCCCCTGGAGGAGTAGTAGCATTGTTTTCTCTATGGGCAGATGACATAGGGATTATAAAAGACNAGACTAGTAAGTCAGATTTTTGAGAAAATACCTTTCTGGGTTGCTTTTTCTTTTCCAGCATTCGCCCCTTCAGTAGCCTTTTGCGCGGGTACTGCTCCTGCACTTCTTGACCTCAACGAGATTCCAGTAGGCCTTTCGCCTGCTGAAATAGCGCAATTGCATCGGGAGACTGAAGAGAATGCCGCCCAGTGTGACAGGCTCTTGCAAGAAATCTCCAGTTATGAGCCATTGTTGTGTGGTCCCTTTCGAGTGGTTCCTTCTTTTCTTTTTTCGATGATTTAAAGGCGGCAGCTCATTTCACCAAGGAATTGGGGCTTAGAGCTATGAGCTATAACACATACACAAGAAGGAATCGCCCGTGAGAGACTTCTATTCCAGCCGGGAATAACGGCTTTGTTATGAAAGAAAGCGGCAGACAAACTAATTTGGTCGGTATTCCCTAATGAGTAGCTTTAGGAGATAAAGGTCCCCCCTTATATTCTCCAGCCATCTGCAGATGGTTTCCGTATCCGTCTCCGCGGAGATCTTAAGATCGTAAGACATTATCGCCTTCGCGGCACTGGAATATATTTCCGTCATTTTCAGAAAGTGCACGGACGGCCGCCAAATCTTTTTAGGAAGCAACCTCTCCCCTCCCCTGTGGGTTCACCCCTGATTCTAATGCCTTAACGGCCTTTTAGATTGTGGTGCTTTGTAATCAAGGGCGAGAAGGAAGTTCATGGAAAGGTAGCTCACATACCTTTCAAGGCCTAATTCTTTAATAATCACTTCATCTCTTTCATACTTCTGACGTCGACTCATCTTGCTTGGAAGTCTTAAGAATGCAGCAAAAACTAAGGTTTCCTCTACAGTCAATTGTGGAAAAATCACATCATCTTGTGTCACGAAACCGATCATTCCGTTGGCATCTCGCATTCACGCCCCCGTTTGACTGCCGCTCGGGGATGTAGTTGTAGTTAGGTTAGTCTTAGTGGGTCGTTGGCCCCCGTGGTGCCTGCTTGTGACACATAGGGCTTGCTTTTCGTGATTACTATGAAATAGATGGCGGACTCAATTCATCAGGAACTAGAAGGATGACATCTCTCTCAGAAAAAAGGGAAATAAAAGACGAGAGAATCCTGCCTTTATTTTGACTACCCTAGGCTAGCGGAGATCGTAAGATCGTAAGACATTATCGCCTTCGCGGCACTGAACTATATTTCCGTCATTTCCGAAAAGTGCACGGACAGCCGCCATTTCCCCCTTTCACAATGTTCTCGTGAAGTTGCTCATGAATCAAAGTGTGAATGTCCCTTCGAAGTTTGAGGAAGATATCTCAGGTATTCGCCTACGAGGTCTTCACATAATAGGTTGAAAAAATCCTTATTAGGAAGAAGACTTGGACAAATCCCCGGTCTTATAGAAGTAGCTAGCAAGTCTAGGCACCTGATGCATGTGAGGGTAAGGGAAGGAAGCCCTATCTGATCCATTCATTTCTGTAAGCAGGGAGGATCTAGAGCGTTGCCCCCTCCTATTCGAGGTTTTTCCTCGCCCCACAAGCACCCAACCTTCCTTTTGCTCTTCATTCGGTTTGCCTCTACGAATGCGCCACTGAAAGTGCGATGGTCCTTCAAGCAAGGGACTTGGGGAAAAAAAGTCCTTACTCGTATTCCACCAACAACTCGTGTATCGTATAGAGCTTTTTCCTATCCTTTATGCATAGACTTGCTTCGCATCTGTGTCAAAAGCCAGTTTAGTTTTACGCAAGAGTAAGAATGATAAAGCATTTCGCAAGCTTGAATCCCTACAAAAAGTCCGTCCCAACAATTTAGCCTGAAAAGAAAAAAAGTGGGGTAGAAGTTAAGTTTCTATTGAATTGAGTAAGATCCTTTTGAATAGAAGATGCCCATGAAAAAGAATTTTTTAGAGGAAGATAAAAAAAATACGGGAAATCAAAAAACAGCGGTAACGAGCAAGAAAACAGATGCGCTAAGGCACAGCTGCTGCGCTAAGGCGTAGATGCTGCGCCCTTGCTTCTTGCTTTCGTTCCGGAGCTTGCTGGGTAGTGAAGTGGTCCGATAGAAACAAAGCCAACTTGCAGAGCCGATTCGGGGATCGGTGGGATGCCGTAGATTTAAGAGATAGGGGTGGAGGCAATCGAAAAGGCTTTTTAGGAACAAGGCCCCCTCCCTCCTATGTTGTAAAAGGGAAGTGCAGATCTTTATCTTTCTGCGACACTCTTCCGACTTGATGCCGCCCCTGAATCCATAAGTACCGGCTTGATTACCCCCTAAGATAAGAGGAGGATATAGAAGCAGATTTAGTTGCAGGTAGGAGCGAGTCTACCCTGCGCCAGCTTTCCTCTCTTATGATATTTCGAATAGCGAGAAAGTTAAATAATGGGGAATATAATGGAGCGGACTAATACTCTATTCGACTAGAGGAAGAATCTTTATTAAATAGGATGCCTCCCAAGCGCCGAGGGGCTAACCTTCATATTCTCAATCGGCTTTGCCTCTCTGCATACTTTAGTGGTCTTCTTGCCTAAAAAAAAGGAGTCAAGCCAACATGGCAGTCGTTGTGTGCTTGCTTTGTGCACCGGCACAGCAGAATTCGAAGCTGCTCGGGGTACTAGCCCTATAACGGAGCCAGACCCAACCACACTCTGTTAGTATAAAGCGGAGCAGAAAAGTGGTTGAATCTTTAGAACCATGTGCCTAAGAGGGCGAGGACCTTTATATCCATAATTCTTCCCCCGGTTCTACCTCCTTCTGCAATAGTGATCTATCCCGTCAATCCCACCGCGAGATATCCATTCTAACTTGTCTTTGCCTAGAAAGTTATCTGAACGGGTCGATCATCCCATCCCGTTTGTTTTAGCAACTTATCCTAAGGTCTCCTCGCCAAGAGCTCTCCGGCGACGACAGAGCAAGCAACCCGTTTCTTGTGGCGGGGTGGCTTTTTTCTTTCACAATAAGACCTGGACGATTATCCCTACCTTCGGTAGCTTACGAGTTTATGTCCATCCCTGGTCAGGTACAGTTTCCTTTCGATTTCTTTTTTTTACTTCAAAAACGGTTCCTCCCCCGGCAAAAAGTGGTCCGCCAACTGAACTTGCCTTATTGTGATATGGGTACCGCCTTTTCATTCCCACGTTCCTTGAGTTTGTCCATCGAGTCAGTAGCACGCTTACAAAGGGTAGAAAGCGGACAGATGCCATCAAATCGGATGTGAACAAATTCCTGAAATCCGCTCTTAGAGTTCGAGAATCCAAGCGCTGGCAAGTCAGCTAGTGAACCAAGGGTCAAAATTAAGGGTACCGGGAAGAAAAGAAATACGACAACAACTAAGTCAGAAAAAATTGATTCTTAAATTTACCCTCCTTCATCTAGGACAGGAACAAAAAATGAGATGTTGCTTAAAACTTCCTAGCAGTTAAATCTCATGATGCTTGCAGCTCAACTATATTAATCTCCTAAATCCATAAGGCGTAGGGCCTTGTATTCGAATAGAAACATCAATCTTTCATCTAAAGCGGCAACTTTGTCCTCGACTTCCTCTCGGGTAAGATGAACAATCCATGTGAGGCCTAGGTCAAGGCAGGAAGTTAAAGTGTGACTTCCCCCGTAGTTGGGGGCGGGGTTAAGCGTCTGATTCGACAATGAACACTAAATGAAAGAGGCAAATCAATTTTCTCACCCGCCTACGATTGATTGGAGACTTATTCAGTAGGTCCTCCTTCCCTACAGAATGTAATTCTAGGGCGTCTTACTTAGATCGCATTTTAGTAAAGGGAGGAAAGAGCTAGGTCTTGTATAGAAGAAGGGGTTTTTTCGCTTTTCGACAGGAGATGATACATAAGCGCTCTTGGTCTTGTATCCGTATCCGCTGGTCTTAGCCTTGTTAGAATCCAATGTTAGAAGGAATAATTCAATAGGCATCCCAATATCCATTTCTTAGATAGATAAGAGATCAGCTAAGTAATGGTCATACCCCGCCTATCCCGGAATGGAATGGGATGGAATAGAATAACGCGAAACGCTAGCGCTACAGTGTCGGTTTTTTTGGGAGGATAGGCTTGTGAAGAAGCAAGCTTATCCCCGCCCCGACCGGCAACTGATAGGTTTGCCCATCTCTTCTAAACTTCCCCTGGTCTTCGACCCGATCTGTATGAGGAAAAAACTCATCCCACGTACGGTTCGGAGGTCGATCCCCACCCCAGCAGTAAGGGTGCGGCTTAGGTAAACTAACACAAAAAAGGGGTGCATATTTCTTTTTATCCTATGCAAATCATTACGCGGCTCATATAGAGATGGGACATTTCCCTGGACTTGGATTGGGGAAGAAAGAGCAAGGGGTCACCAAACTTTGTGAATCACCGCTCCCTTTGTTCATTCGGAAGACTTTTCTTTTGAAAAAGACTTTGTAGTCTCGTCCAACAAGAGAGGTAAAGCCTTTCTATTCAAATGAGACGCACTCACATTGTCTCGGCCAGTTAGTCTAACCACAGGGATCCCCTCCTGCTTACCCACCCACCGTAAACTCTTACTAACGGACTTGGAATACGAATGAGATCAAAAAGGCCATCATTGGGGCAAACGATGCAATAGCTTTGGTTAGAGCAAAGCACAAATTGGCATAACCAAATAATTATTTTGCCAATGATGGATTTCGCGCCACATAATGAATTGACGAACTAAGGACGTTTCCAATACCGATAGCAGCTCCCGTTGAAGCAATTGTAGCAGCTCCTGCACCCATTGATTTTGCACCAGTTACAGTACCTATTATCCAAAGAGGAATCCTTCCAGTAGTATCGGCCATTTACCCCACTTCCCTCCAAATTTCATCAAGTGGTTATGCTAGAGACATAAACAGTCATGGATAATGAAATTATGAGATCCTTCCGAATGAGCTAAGAGGATCTTATTGTCCTTCCCAAATCCTAGCGTAAGGTGTATGATCCGCCAAATCCATTGCTGACTTCACCACGATCGATTAGGTGAAAGGGTTCTGCAAAGTTTGTTTTCTCATACAGGTAGTGTGGTTATAGCGTGATGTAAGTCTGTTATTCCTTTCATTATAAGTGTTGCTGCATCTTGAGATCCTAATTGCCATGGTTCCGCTGCATCACAAGGAGCAATTGTGAGGAATAGCACACGAACTAATCCTTCTCTCTCTCGAATGTATTCCCGATTTTCGTCGAATCTTTTTTATGACCTTCAAAAACAAACTTTTACAACATAGGAGGAAGGGCCTCGTTCCTAAAAAGCCTTTCCGATTGCCTCCGCCCCTATCTTAAAGCTACAGCATCCCACCGATCCCCGAATCAACTCTGCTAGTTGGCTTTGTTTCTATCAAGGCATAGCATTCTATGGACTCTTTCCCACGTCCAGAAATGGTATGCTTGTCTACGTGAGGACTGAAGAACGAGTGAATCTTGTTTTAGGGTTTATGCCCATTGACGATCATGTGGTCAGTTTCCCCGCTTTTGATTCCGACCAAGATTGACTTATTATTCCTCCTCTTCCATTAGTTCAGTTCCTTAGTTCAATCAGTCCCTTCCTCAAAACCTATTTCCACAAGTGCCACTGCTCTTATTCCACAATATGGGATTGCTGGTTTCACATGCCACCCTTTCCATTTAAGAGAAGTCTTGATCTGGCTTGCCAAAAACGTTTAATATTGAGAATTTTGGATATATTACACACGGGTGGAATTGCGTAAGTAATAAGGATTTTAACTAGCTTAGTGAATCGATTTAAACTAGTAAATATAGTATGTTTTTGTTGGTAGTGATTAAATCTTTGATTCAAAGTCATCGTATAGGCCGACAAAAAATGCTTTCCCATTCAGAAATCTGAATCCTATCTGTGGGGCCTCTCCCACGTGTGATTCATCCTAACAACTATCGATTAGGTAAAAAAAGTGCCCCTACACATGCAAAAAACTAATTAAAAGGGCAAAAGAGACGAAGGCCAAAGCATTGACTGAAGAGGGGGGGCAAAGAGATATTCGCCTTTGACTTCTTCTCCGCCTACTGACTGCTACTCGGCACAAAATTCCCGGATCTTAGTCATCGCTCTGTAAAGGAGTAGGCAAATAAAGATCCGGCAAAGATAGAGCTAGCGCACGGGAGGTGACACCAACCACACTCCTGGCTAGGCACACTCTCGTTGATCCACCACAAAGGTTAACGACGTATTCGACCGAGCCGTACAAAGTGTTAAGAAAGATTAGATGTTTCTTAGTCGCTGCTCACGCACGGAGCTCGCCGCTGAAGCGTTAAATGTGCTCTCTAACAAGCGTATGCTTTCGAGTCAAGATTTTCACTCTCGACTTTCGCCATGTAAGGAAAAAGATTGTGGTTCGATTCCACAGCGTGCTTCTTTTATCCCATCAATCAACGCCTGCTGCACAGAAAGAAGAAAGAGGCTCGAGGTTCTAGTATAGATAGGGAGTGAAAGTTCATAACATTACTTGGGATGGGAAAAAGTGGTTGATGNAGGAAGGAGGTGAGATAGGAAAGAGGTAGCTTGCTTCCAAGCCGGCCCGGCCTTGTGGAATCAAGATATCTTTGCCGGTGCTAACTTGGATCTCGGGTGACGGAATAAGGCAGCCAGAAGCGACGAGCAGTCGCGGTCTTTTTTCATTTGGATCCTATCAACTTGGAGAGTGTCTAGATTAAGACACTTCTCTTATTCGGACTATCAAGATCGACTAAATGAGAGTGTGGCTGACATGGTACAAGAACAAATCAGCCACACTTTTCTGGACCCTTTTTTTGGGGAAAGGATAGTGGGTAGGGCTTATCTTTCCCCCATACTACTTTACTCACTAGAAATCATTCCACGTACAGGAACTGGGGAAAAAAAGTTCAATCTAGTTTATTTAAGTGGCCTATTCCATGAAAATTCCATTCCTTTTTCGTTGGGGGTCACAATCTTCCTTATTTGGTCAATTCCTGCATAAAGGTAGGGCTGGGCAGTAGCTTTACCCGTTGTCAGAATCAAATGTAGCCTTTCATTTAAAAATCCTGAAACATATATAAATCATGAATTCTTCAGAGCGGGCCGGCAGGCCAGGCGTACGGGGACTATCGAAGAAGAAAGGGAAGGCGGAAGCATCGAATGGCGAAGAGAGGCGACTCCACAGGGAAGGAATGGGAAATCGTCAAGGATGACTTCTTTGTTGGCGGAAAGAAGGGATAAATAGCGAGAGTGATTCTTTGAGCCGGTCTGGATTTCCAACACCTCGGGAAACTGGTCGAGATAGATGACAGCACCTTTCTCCCATTTTTCCCGCTGCCATTTTCGGTGGATGCGCCCCTTCACTTAAAGGCGGATAGGGCACTAAGCCAAACTTTTAGATTGAATAAAGGCCTTAGAAGTCAAAGCATGCATCACATATCATCATGCATATCTTATTAGCTGTAGTAGCTGCATAGGGCACCCCTACTATACCCCTAAATTACAAGCTAGCGCGCAACGACTGAAAAGCAGTTGTTACTTGCTGCTTGCAGGCTCGAAAATCTCTCTTTCGCATCTCCTCCCTGTCTCAATTCTGATTGATTATCCACCGATCTTAGTTATGCCCTATGGGAGCTAACTGAAATAGTTAAGAGATGGACGGATATCAGGATTCGGCTGGGGTTAGAGTGACCCAAAATGGTAGATGGATTGTTTGCGGTAGTTAACATTTCCAAAGGACATTGCAAATGTGCTAATAGACCTCCTTGTGAGATACCCAGATGGTGCTCTTTGGAATAGTATAGCTAGATATTAATACTAGAGTGTTCAAAAAAAAAGTTGCAAAAATAGGCACTGGAATCCTGGAAGGTACAAATATTACCTTAATATGGCTCCCGTCCCTAGTAGAGAGAGAATGTTAGGCAACCGGAAGAGCCAATAGATGGAGCAAGGGGAGATAAAAGAAAAAGAATGTCTTGTTAAAGTTCTCAAAATAAAGTGATAGACAGAAATATTAGCAGGTAAATAAGAAGGGAGTTAATAAAGCATTATGAATAAGATGTAATACATGGATGATAACGGTAGATAAAAAAAGGATGACAGTTTACAGAGTCTATAGACAAGGAAAGGAAAATACGACAGGTAACAGGCCTTGAGGCAACAAAAGGGTATAGGTCATAAAGTCACATCCTCATTTCGAGAAATAAGTCTGTGGCTCTAACATGATTACCAGAAGGAAATGTTAGACCCTAGAGTAATAGAAATCAGTATGGATTGGTGAACAAGATAAACTAAACATGAATTAGGGACTGAGTGATTTGGTAATAGTCGGCATCATAAGAATTTCATATAGCATTCCGGCGATGATAGAATGAACAACAGAAGAAGATTCATAAGAAAAGTCATTCAGGAAGACGCTTTCCTAAAGCAAGAAATGTGAGTAAAATTAAGCTTGAGGGAATGTGTGTTCCAGTTACACCCTCGTGAGTAAGGAAATTTGTTATCCTTGGTCCAGAAGGATTACAACAAAGCGAGCAAGGGTCGTCGATAATGTGAAAAGCCGCCAAAGATGAAGAGATAAAGCATCTATACGTAGATCATCGTAGCACTGAATCTTAGTACTCCCCTAAAGGGGGGAATATGGAGTGATGTGGCATTAAGTCAGGATTAAGTGGTTCTAGTAACTATGGAATGGTAAAGGAAGAATGCGATAAAAATGAGAGAGGGATGGGATTGCACTTATTCAAATCCTACAGATATGCTACGATTCCAGAACTTGTGCAAACACGACGTCAAGGAGAGGAAGTAAGGGTTCCTGCCCGAGATGTTATTGATAGATAAGGAGCCAGTGCGGGACATAAGTTGAGACAAGGAAATGACCCAAGAAAGATTACACGGAATATTGGTATGAGAATGGAACAACAAGTTGTTAGTAGTTGATCCAAGAAGGGCCTAGTTATGTCTAGACAAGAGGATACAGACAAACCAATAGATTGTGCAAGATAAACATAGTAAAACCCAATATAGTGAATTCCCCCTCGCAGTTTTGACATCGTGATCCTTGAGAAATGCTCAGATAGGAGTTGGGGTAGTTAAAGGTACCGTATGAGTATTACAGAAATAAAAGAGAATGTCGCTGGGAAGACAATCAAAATATCAAGTTCAGAAGCAACCCTACAAGAACAAGGTCATGGAGGTAAGTAACTACGGATAATTATAGGCGAGGAAGGATATCAAAAATTCTGTCGAGTATACAACGTAATAAGATCGCAGCTTTACAAGAGTCAGAGGGTCCTCCCTAAGTACTACAATGAAAGAATAGTCGAGAAAATAAGGAAGAAAACTTCAAACCTAAGCACAATAACCTAAAGAGGAAATGGTCGTGTAATAACAAGTCTCCACACAACATTGCATGCACTCCATAAGAAAGTGGCACCCACCGTGACTAATGAATGGGGAGTAAAATCCGAAGTGATATTCAAGATCATATGAGTTGTATGGAGTTCCAATATGTGTGGAACTGAGATAAGCTAAGTAGGCACGCAACAAGGAGGTAGAAAGGCCAAGAAAAGTAATAGCTTACATTTAAAGGAAGCGGAGAAGGAACGGAAGGAATTATTCGATCAATGATCCAGAATTAGTTACGTTATGAGTGCACTTAAGATTTCGGAGTATTATCCATGTAGCATATATGTTGACAGTCATACAGCCGTGGAAAGCTCCGGTATAAGTTAAAAAGAAAGAGTTGAGTCCGAGTCATAAACCAAGAATTGAATTGTTAGATGATGGTATCACAGATATTCCATAGCGTCTATCAAAGTCTAAAGTTATAACTAATACCATGAGCCGCAGATCAAAAAATAGCTTAAGCCTACATAAAGGTTGATAAGAGGGAAGAGGAAATTGAAGAGTTACGTAATCCAAGTAAATCAGGAGTCAGATTATTAGACCAAGAAAATAATAGACATCATGATTGAGAATATTACAGAATCACTCTTAATATCAGAGGTACAAGAGAGATAGTACAGTAGTCATATTTTATAACGGATTTACGATAAAGCCAGTTAGAAAAGTACCAGCCTTATAAGAAGTCAATATGAAGCTCTCACCGAGTTCTATATGCACCAGAGGTGCAAGTATTATAATAGTGTTTCAAATTGTGGATGTGAATTATACCTATGTGAAAGAGAGGTCATGAAAGAGATAGAAGATGTGATGCGAGATTTTAAGGTAAGTAAGGTAAAGGTAAACAAAGTACGAGATACTCAAATGCAGAAAGGTTGTGGATAGCCCATAATTCGAATAGAAGGCTAAAAGCATTGGGATTTAGTATCCAAGAATGATAACAGCATCCTCAGTGACATGTCTTCCAGCCTATGGTTTCTAGGCATCGAGAAGCCTGATTAAGAGAGTAACGAAGAGTTAGAGACGATGTGATATCTCGCTTGATGTCCCAGAATGACATAAGGAAATATATGGTGCAATCAAGTTGAAGAAAGGTTGTGAGTAGTATAAATGGACATGTGTAGGCCGCAAGTTAAAGTATGGAAGAGCGACAAGGTTTTAGGAAGACATGAGTAAGGATGAGAAAAGGTGAGTGAAAAGGTGACGAGAATGGATAAGTCCTCGGGATTAAGCCCATGAAAACAAGAGAGCTGATAGTTTCTCTAAGTTATAGAAAGCTTAGTATAACATGAATGAACTCAAAGGATTCCGAGACTAGTAGCATTTAGAAGAGATGGTATGCTGCCAATAGAATGAAGATGTAGTTATGGTAAATAAGGGATGACGTTTGAGCCTTCGATTCAGTAATGATTTGAGAAAGGGGGGGATTTCATGAATTTTACAGGATTAAAATACCCGCTTAAGGTAAATCGCATTAGGATGCTATGAAATATAGTTATGGTAATTACTCCAGATGTTCCTAGATGCAACGTGAGCCTGAGTGATTACGTAAGAGGTTTCAAAAGTTATTAGTAATAGAATGTAGACCAATATTGAGGTGAACTGACAACGGACGGATAAACGGATCTATGAAATAAGGTATAACAATATTCATAAGTTCGACAAAGTACCGAGCGAAGAACTTCAGTATACCTACAGATGCCCAGAGGGACATTTTATCAAGATTTGAATATGTTTACAGAGTAAGGCCTAGAGATTGGCTAGAAGCTGGAGCAAAAAGAAGAGAAGAGTCGCATAGGCGCACTCACAAAGTCTTTCTCGTACATGATAAAAAGTAGCAACAGTTACAAGATTAGAAGGATTCCGACCACAAGTCGTGGTGTGAGAAAGAGGCTTAAAGAGGGATGCCCTAGCCTTTGGACTTATTCACATAATAGTTGCCTAGAAGGCAAGAGGAGTACTAAAGTATTCGCAAGAGCTATGGGTTATGATAATGATAAGTGCATCAGTCAACATTCGAGGACGAATGTTCCAAAGGGGGGAATGATGTTACATCCCGCATTTTCGTAACGTTGAAAGTTCGTCATAAGTTAATCGATGTAAGTTCGAAAATGAGATTATCTTGAGATTATAAGAATATTGCTATTTCAAACAAGTGATAAGTAAATTCGTGAAGGTGAGAAGGTGAGCGAGTCAAAGGAAACGAGCTTCGTCAAGGTTTGACATTTTGGGATAAAAATACGATCCAAGCTATAATATCCGATATTTATGGACTAGATCATACAAGGTACCACATGACCATGATAGTAAGGCGCATAAGGTGTGTTAAAAGTGAGTAGTATTTTAACTTATTTGAGATAATTCTTAATTATGTGGATAATTAGTTAATTATTGGATAGTGGGAGATTATCAAATTAACCATGAGATTAGTGGTTAATTAATGATGATTTTGGATAAGGCTTGAACTAAAAAAAATTGGCAGCCCTTTAATTTGGAAATAAAAGCCACATATGACTCATAAAAGACATGGCAAAGTGTCACCTTATTAGAACATTTAACGAGATTCACTTAGCTTAAGCCTTTTGAACGTTAATCATACAAATATAGGCAATTTGGCATTCTTTAAGCCTTCTTCAATGTGATTTACACAAATAATGTTGTGAAGATACAACATCACACTTCATAGAGATTGCATACGTGATTTACAATGGTCGGAGATGTAACGTGAAATTTTACGATTCTAAGGAAGTACGGTGCAATCTTTCTCAAGAATATCATATAGATTTTTTTTTACTCCGATCTTGCTGTCACGTGCTTTGTCACAATTGACATGTATTAGAGGGATTGTCAATAGAATAGACTCAGGTATATTAAGGCTATCCCTTCTTTGTTTTGGCATGATCTATATGACACAAGCGAAATGAGCAAATGCGCAATTTTCATAAATGACTCTATTCATAGAAATACTAGAGATGCTTATGTTCTTGATTTCCCATGTGCCATATTATTTTATCATCTGATCATGGGTCTAAAAAATACGTAAGTTGATAAAGTTTATTTCATGATATTAATTAGAGGCATAATGGTCTTATGACGTACTGAGAGATTTTATTAACGTATTTCATATGCATTTCATGCATTTATACATGCACATTGACCCGTGACCGGATAGTGTTATATACGCGTATATATATATGTATATATATATAGGATACGGGAAAGGTTATGGTGTTATATACGCACAACCACCTGATCAGCTAGTATACGTTGATAATTTTTCCCATAGTGGCCGAGATGATATGATGGGATGCCCTCAGAGGCTTGATGATATTATGAATATGTATACCTACGCACTCCATGAAATTCATATGCGTATGCATAACACTATGAATATTTCATGATTTACAAAGTTATTCAGACTTACATGGTCGAGTCTTTTACTCCATGTTTCTCTCATGTCTATTAGTTACTCATTTTCATTCCTTACATACTCAGTACATTATTTGTACTGACGTTCCTTTTGCCTGGGGATGCTGCGTTTCATGCCCACAGGTGCCGATAGACAGGTCGAGAGCCCTCTAAGTAGGATATCAACTCAACGGAAGATGTTGGTGCACTCTATTTGCTTCGGAGTTGCTTGTTTGGTTAGTATGATTTAGACGTGTATTGTTTGGTATGGCGGGACTCTGTCCCGACCTTTATGAAAATTATGTATTCTTATAGGCTTGTGGACAAATATCATGTTCGTAAAAGATTGTATGGCTTTGTCGGCCTATGTTCAGTGTACAAGTGGTTATTTTGATCTTATAGGCCCGTATGTCTTATGTATAAGTTGGTATTATATATTGTATTCTACTTATCTTACGGCAGCCTCTCCGGATCAGTTATCTATGTAATAATGATGAGAAAGGATATGTTATGTTGGTACTCGGTGGAGTAAGGTACCGGGTGCCCGTCGCGACCCATTGGTTTGGGTCGTGACACGGATACCCATGCTTTAACCTTTCCTCACTATGACACTCTTGTTATTACTTTACGCATTTGAGATACTGATGTAAGACGCATTATGGTCGATGACGAAAGCAGCGCGTGCATTATCTACTCTCGAGTTCTCGCACAAATGAGATTCGAAATAGGATAGTGCCACGATGCATTACACTAACAGGTTTTAACAATGCAGTTGAGCAGACATCCGGAGAAATCATGCTACCCGTTCTGGCTGGTGGTATCACTTTGGAAACTACGTTCCACATTATGGATCAAGACACGGTGTACAACGCCATCATAGGATGGCCTTGGATACACGACATGAGGGACATCCCTTCCACCTTATATCAGTTCGTCAAGTTTCCCACCCCGTAGGGAGTATTCAGCATCCGTGGCGAGCAACGCACGACCCAAGAATTAACGAGGCGAAGAAGCATAGCAATTAACGAGGTCGAGGTCAGGTGGTGACGAAAGGAAAGATTCCATCAAGGACCCCGAAGTCATAGAGGCTAAGGGGTCATCTGTGGAGGACCTTGACCCTATGCAACTCGATAAAAACGACCACAACAAAAAGGCCTATATTGGCCACAAGCTCCTAGAACCATGTAAATTTCATCAATTCTTGACTAACAACGCAGATTTGTTTGATTTTTCCCATGGAGATATGCCATGTATCTCAAAGGAGATAGCAACACATAAGTTGAATGTCGACCCATTCTTACCCCCCCCCCCTCCCCAGTACACAAGTTAGAAGAAAATTCAATGTCGCGATAAATTATGTTGTCCGCGAAGAGGTGGAAATTGCTTGAAAATGGCTCTATCAGAGAGTCAAAATATCCCCAATGGGTCGCCAACGTGGTCATGGTAAAAAAAGGAAGAACGGGAAATGGCGGATGTGCGTCGACTTCACATATCTGAACAAATCATGCCCGAAAGACTAATTCCCATTGCCCCATATTGACCAACTCATCGATGCAAAGGCCGAGCACGAGTTATTATGTTTCCTAGATGCCTATTCGGGTTACAACCAGATCCTCATGGAGGAAGAAGATCAGAAATAAACCACTTTCATCACCCACTAGGGGACGTATTGCTACAAGGTTATGTCGTTCGGGTTGAAAAACGTAGGAGCGACGTATCAGATGTTGGTGACCAAAATGTTCAAAGATCAACTCGGCAAAACCATGGAAGTATACATAGACTACATGTTGGTCAATTTGAAGAGAAGGGAAGATCACATCGACCACTTGAGGGAGGCCTTCGACATACTCAGGCGGTATGGCATAAAATTGAACCCCGAGAAATGTGCCTTTGTTGTAACCTCGTGAAAGTTCCTTAGCTTCTTAGTATCGCAACGAGGCATAAAGGTCAACCCCGATCAAATCAAGGCTATAGAGGGAATACCAGAGAACTTGACCAGTAAGAAGCAGGTTCAAAAATTGACCGGTCATATAGCCGCCCTATCGAGGTTCATCTCACGATCCTCTGACAGGTGCCACAAAATTTTCAGCATATTCAAAAAAGACAACAGACTCCAATGGAATTTCGAGTGCGTTGATGCCTTAAAGAACTAAAAGTGTACTTGTCTTCTCCCCCGATGCTCGCTAAGGCAAAACCTGGGGAAAGTCTCCTTGTTTACCTGGACGTATCCGATATGGCGGTAAGTGCGGTCCTGGTCCAAAAAAATAAAGGTACGCAATCTCCAATATAAAGTATTAGCAAAACTTTGGTCAACGCTGAAATGAGGTACCCCCACCTCGAGAAGCTAGCCCTGGCGTTGGTCGTAGCTTCACTAAATCTTAGACCTTATTTCCAATGCCACCCCATCTCAGTGGTCACGACTTTTCCTCTAAGGAGTATTCTGCACAAAACCGAGATGTCAGGTAGGTTGGCCAAATGGTCCATATAAATTACACGAGCACGATATCACCTTCAGCCGCGAACAACGATAAAGTCGCAAGTGCTTACCGACTTCATCACCGACTTCAGCGCAAAAATAATGCTCGAAATCGAAAAGGAAGCCACCAGTACTTCCCCCAAAGTGCACGACCTATGGGTTCTTCATACTAATGGCGCCTCTAACGCGTCAGGAACAAGACTGGAACTCGTGCTCGAGGTCCCAACAGGAAAAATAATTCGCAAGTCCATAAGGTGCTCTGATATGACTAACAATGAGGCCGAGTATGAGGCCTTGATTGCAGCATTAAAATTAGCACTCAAGTACGGAGCACGACAAGTGGTCCTACGATGCGACTCGCAGCTCGTCATCAATCAGGTCACATGGACTTTCCAAATCAAAGAGCAAAGGCTATAGAAGTACCAAGATGAATCTGCAAGTTATTACCTGAGTTCGACGTATGCCAGCTCGACCAAATACCTCGAGCACAGAACATCAAAGAAGACGGCCCCGCCAAACTGGCGGCAGCCACTAAAAGAATAATCGGAGAGGGGAGCATGGTTACTCTCCTCCACTCATCGATTGATCAAATCGAGGTACGCACTATTAACCTGACTTGGGATTGGCGCAATCGCATTGTCACATATCTGCAGGACGACGTGCTTCCAAATGACAAAAAAGAGGCCAAAAAGCTTCGAATGCAGGCATCCAGGTATAGCGTGATCAACGACGACCTATACAAAAGAACGTATAGTGTCCCCTTAGAAAAATTCTTAGGACCAAACCAGACACGACATATCCTAGAAGAAGTCCACGAAGGTCACTGCGGAGCTGATACCGGCAACAGAGCCCTAGTCAGGTGCCTCATACGAGCAGGATACTATTGGCCCACAATGAAAAAGGAGGTCGCCGAATTCATTAAAATGTGAATCGTGCCAAAGATACACCCCCATGATCCGCCAAGCGGGCGAACAGCTCCACTCGGTCAAATCACTCTGACCCTTCATCAAATGGGGAACGGACATTTTCGGCCCCTTCCCAACGGGGCAAGGTAATGTGCGATTCCTTTTGGTTTTAACTGACTATTTTTCTAAGTGGGTGGAAGCAGGTGCATTCGCTCAAATATACGAGCAAGAAGTGATCGCCTTTATATGAAGGAACATTATATGCCGCTTCGACATCCCCAAAGAAATCAGTTGTGACAACGTGCCTCAATTCACGGGAAAGAAAGTCGTTGAATTCTTTAAAAAATAGTACATCAAAAGAATACTCTCCACGACATATCACCCCGTAGGCAATAGACAAGTGGAATCCTCCAACAAGTTAATATTGAATATCATGAAGAAGAAGCTCAAGAACGCCAAAGGAATGTGGCCGGAGTTGCTGCCGGAAGTGCTATGGGCATACCGCACAACTCCAAAGACAAGCACAGGAGAAATGATGTATTCATTAGTCTGTAAAACTGACTTAGTGATACCGGTCGAGGTCGGAGAACCAAGTCCAAGGTACTCACATGAGAGTGGGCCAAGCAACGATGAAAGCAGAAGGCAAGACCTCGACGAGGCTGAAGAACGAAGAGAAATGGCTTACGTAAGAATGGTAGCCCAGAAACAACAGGCAGAGCGGTATTATAACAAAAAGACAAGGTCAGACCGCTCAAAGTCGGGGACTATGTACTCAAAGCCAAAACACATTCTAGCAAGGATCCACGGGAAGGAAAACTGGGGACCAATTGGAGCGGCCCATACAAAATTACGGCAACGACAAGAAAAGGGTCGTTCCAACTAGAAACAATGGAAGGAAAACTACTACCAAACAATTGGAACGTCGCCCCCTAAAATACTTCAACTTCTAAGGAAATATCTTCTCTGAGCCGTACTCTTTTTCCCTCACCTGATTTTTGTCCCAATTGGGTTTTCTTGTGAAGGTTTTTAACGAGGCGGTGGAGAGGGCATCTCAATAAGTACAAGTTCATTGCCCAACCTCTCAAATACTTCTCTAGTTCGACCAATAAAGGGACTAGATAGGCTGGGACTGGAACACCAATCTGAAAAACAAAAAGATGTAAACTTCTCCAATGTATATATATGCAAAGCAAAATATGAAAACATGATGCGTGTCTAGAATCCATAGTTTTAAGCATTATGTACCTTACATTTTATGTGATTTTGTGATAAAAATACACGTCATATATGCATAATGGAGTCTATTTTATGTGTAGGTGAATTGGAGATGGAAGCCGAGCTAAATGGGAGCATAAACGTCAAAAATACGCTCAAGAGTCTAAAAGGAGTGATCTGGGCCATAGCCGGGCATTTTTTCCCAAAATCCTGGCTTAACCAGGCATTAGTGGCGCATTACACACCAAACTCTAGCCATCCTCAGGCGTTAATGGGGCGTTAGAGCCCAAACGCCTGGCCTACCCAGGCTATAGCTGGGCGTTTG